>VMBQ01005032.1:0-75682 GCA_007657795.1 Dreissena rostriformis | reverse complement strand
CCGCCCGACAACATCAATCTATAAGCCGAGATTTTTTCGAAAAAAATCCGGCTAAAAATGGATGTGAATTTTAGGAGCAATTTTATGATAGTTTTATAAATCAAGACATTGTACATGGCGTGAATTTAACTACCAGATCGAGATATGACTTTCCTGGAAGGCTGCTTTTCACTTGACAGTTCACACAATGAGCAGTAAATAGTATTTAATGGACACCTGACCTACACAAACACAAAATAATGAACTGAAATCAGAATCAGAATAACAATTTCCCAATAATTCATTCCATAATTTCTATACAAGCTATGACAAGTTTTGCCTCTGGATCAAATCGTGTATGTTACTCGCTACGTTTCAAACATACACAAATTGCAGAATTATTTTGTTCACGTCAAGTTAGCTCTTTAAACATACACATAACCAAATGTACTTCTTACAAATGTTATAGTTTTCAGCTAAATTAGTCAGTCTCTTTAATTGGAACTGATACCATTTTAGGATGCATTGAATTATTTTCAGTGGACAATAGCTATTAGACATTTTTTCCCTGATATGCCCCTTTAACCCTTTGAGGGCTGGAACCGAATTTTGAAGGCCTTTGCAAACAGTTTGGATCCAGATGAGACGCCACAGAACGTGGCGTCTCATCAGGATCCAAACTGTTTGCTATTCTGATAGTGGTCTTTGAAAAAAAGTGAAGAAAATGATGATATTAGAAAATCAGCAGACGACATTTTAGCAGATGACAAATATCCCAGCATGCAAAGGGTTAAATTTTTTCAAGTCCTCCTAAATCATAAATTCTGTTGATGCACATTTCAATGGCATCACACCATTGTTGACAAATCTGTTTTCCCAGCCTTAAGTATTGCCCATTCTCATCTTTTATTTAATTATGCAAGTCTCAAAGGAAAAATAATCTGAATGATATTTGATTAATATTTTATGAACCTGCATTCTTTGACATAATGGAATGTCAATGGAACTGTCAATTTTTGCACTAATTTCAGACGACTATTCAAGGATTTATTCTTCAATCTTAAGATATTGGCTCAAACTGTAAGAAAAACTGTCTTTTATGCTCTTAAAGAGTTTTGCAGATGTTTTTCAATAACTTGAGATATTTTCAAAAATAAAGTGCTAGTGTGTTTACATTCTGTCCAGCCTGCGTGTAAACCCCATTGATCCTGCACCCTGCAACCAGACCTTGCATCTTTTTGTTTGACTAAGTCACAATCGCAAAACAGCACAGTGTCAGCACTAATAACAAGTCTCAAAACCCTGACATAGTGGTCTAGACAATAAGATGAAATGTCCTGACAACAGTTCCATTGGGAGGTTCAGCCTCAGCACTTCTTCTTATGCCTAAACCAGTGCACTGAATGTTTTGTTTAAAAAAAAATAAAAGCTTTTGACCTTAAAAAATAAGCCTAAGTAAAATAGCTTTGTCTGAAAATGCCATAAGACTTAGTGTTCTGTATTCGATGCTATACTTTACTCTAAACAAGAGGGCCAAGATGGCCCTAGATCGCTCGCCTGTGAAATGAGCTTGCCCAGAGGCATGATTTGAACAATTTTTGTCACATATCAAATATCAAAGCTGCATGCGTTGTGGTTAAAGATAAACAAGGTTTTACAAGCTTTGACCTGGTGACCTAGATTTTGACCCCACATGACCCAAATGTTAAACTTTGCCTAAATATTGCCCTAACAAACTTCCTCCTAAAGTATCATCATTATTGAATCAAACATTATGGGCACTTGAGTGTTTACAAGATTTTTGTAAGATTTGGACCTCGTGACCAAGATTTTGACCCTACATGACCCAATGTCAAACTTTGCCTAGATATCATCAAGAAAAACATCCTGGTCAAGTATCATCATTATTGGACCAAAACTATGGCCTCTAGTGTTTTTACAAGGTTTATGTAAGATTAGACCCCATGACCTAGATTTTGTCCCCACATTACCAAACGTCAAACTTGACCTAGATATTGTCCAGACAAACATCCTGGTCAAGTTTCATCATTATTGAACCAAAACTCTGGCAATGATTACAAGGTTTTTGTAAGATTTGACCTGGTGACCTATATTTTGACCCCTCATGATCAAACATCAAACTTTGCTTACAAAAATAAATATTATGAACAAGATTCATAAAATCTGAAACAAAATTGTGACCTCTAGAGTATTTACGAGGATTTTGTATAATATAATGAAAATTATGACAATCTAAGGGCAATAATTCTGGCATTTATTATGCGATTTTGCTCATTATCAAACTTGACTGAGATCTTGAGGCCATATATTTTCAGCAACTTTGATTAAATAATGCTTGAGAAATGTGAATGCTAGAGTGTTTACAAACCAAATGTGGACAGACGGACAATGGACAAAGACCGATCCTAAAACCTCACCTGAGCAATCAGGTGAGCTAAAAAGTGTGTTTTTTTTACCGATCTGAGCCATTTTCCAACTTGTCCAAGATATCAATAAAACCAATGTCTTGACTAAGTTCTACGATGATTAGGCAAAAAATGTGACTTCTAGAGTGTTTACAAGGTTTCTCTTTAGTCATATAAGGAAAACTGCCCCACCCCCCAGGCGGCCATGTTTTTTTGACCGATTGGGACCATTTTCAAACTCATCTGAGATATAAATAAAACCAATGTTTTCACCAAGTTTCGTTATGATTGGGCAAAAAATGTGACTTCTAGAGCGTTCACAAGCTTTTTTTACTATATAAATATAATGAAAATGAGCCACCCCCACTGGCAGCCATGTTTTTCAACGGACCGCAACCATTTTCGAACTCAACTCTTGTATCTAGGAAACAAATGTTCTGACCAAATGTCATGAAAATTGGGCCAAAATGTGACTTCTACAGTGTTCACATGTTTTCACGATATACATATAGAGAAAACTGCTTGCCCACTGGCGGCCATTTTTTTTCATCGATCAGGACCATTTTCGAACTCGTCCGAGATATCAATAAAACCAATGTTTTGACCAAGTTTCATGATGATTAGGCAAAAAATGTGACTTCTTTACTGTTCACAAGCTTTTTTTACTATATATATATATAACAGGAAAACTGCTCCGCCCTCCTGGCAACCATGTTTTTCAATGGACCGGAATCATTTTTGAACTTAACTCACGTATCTAGGAAACAAATGTTCTGACCAAATTTCATGAAGATTGGACCAAAAATGTGACTTCTAGAGTGTTCACATGTTTTCACTATGTACATATTGAGAAAACTGCCCCGCCCCCCTGGTGGCCATGTTTTTTCACCGATCTGGCCCATTTTTGAACTCGTCTGAGATATCAATAAAACCAATGTTTTGACCAAGTTTAATGATGATTGGGCAAAAATTGTGACTTCTAGAGTGTTTACAAGGTTTCTCTATAGCCAAATAAGGAAAACTGCCCCACCCACTGGTGGCCATGTTTTTCATATGACCGGAACCACTTTTAAACTCAACCAACTTTTAATGAAGACAAACATTTTGACAAAGTTACATGAAGATTGGACATGAAATGTGACTTCTACAGTGTTTACAAGGTTTTTCTTTTTTTTTGTACCTAGTGACCTAGTTTTTGACCATACATGCCAGACGTCCCGATCTCGGCGGGACAGTCCCGCTTTCGTGACCTTTGTCCCGGCGTCCCGATATGAGACGATTTGTCCCGACATTCGTAAAAAACGATGTAAGGTCTATAGGTTCCCAATAAAATTCGCTATTCAAGCTCTGTTTGGCTAAAACTTACCACCGCTAATCCCTTTATTACCCCCAATTAACAACCCACTGCTACTACTCGATTGCTCCAGTGTTGTTTTTGACACCTTATCAGCGATTTATCGGGAAATTATTGATTTTATCAGACATTCACACCATGGTGTTTTTACGATAGGGGTCGATAATTGCTATCGAAAGATGTATCGTACAAAATTAAACGCTATCTGCATTTGTATTTCATGGCCCAATCAAGTCCAAGGATACAATTATCCTGTGTATTATACCACATTAGGTTATAAAACCTATCAAAACCCCGTTTTTTTCATCAAATAATTTGAAAGCTGACCGATACACATTGATGTTTCATGTATTATAAAATTAACTTTCGTTTTCAACTGATTTTCAGAAGAAAGTTTGTGCATATTGCATCGATCTAAATTTAAGATTAATTGACGATTGGTTGAATAAGAACAGTGCTTGATGCGCTCACATCGCGTTACACGATTTACATATGCTCAAGAGGATATCCCTGTACCGATTGGATGTCAAATCGAGGCATACCCCTCATTTCAGTTTATTTAGTGTGTTTACTTCCGGAAAATGGAGAACGCATGTGTTCCCGAATTTCTGAAACACATTTATCGTCAATATTGGACAAACAATTAGAGTTTTTGTAAGTTATATACAGACTTCTGACTAAAGTAAAGGTGGAATGATTGATCGTTTTAGGTCCCGCTTTTTGGTCAAATGTCCCTACAATTTTTTATGGAATGTCCCGATTTGGACCTGAACAATTCTGGCATGTATGTTTTTGACCCAGTTTCGAACTCGATCGAAGTATGATTCATTGGGACAAATCTTCTGACCAAGTTTCATGAAGATCGGACAAGAAATGTGTTTACAAATCAATGTCACAGGACGGACGACAGACAAAGACTGATCCTTAAAGCTCACCTGAGCAATCAGGTGAGCTAAAAAGTCCTAGTTGTAATTCTTCACTGTGAGGGAAACTGAAACTATAGTCTGCAAACAAAGTCCATACCAACAACAAGCTTTTTCTGACTCTATGGTCAGTAACACTTTACCATAATACCTCCAGTGTTTTTCATGCATGCATACAAAAATGCTTCAACGAGCAAAGAGCTTATAACCATGGAAGACATAAGTATATATTTGATCACCGCCAATAATTCCCTGAAAGCATTTATTCACATTTTGTTAAAAGCCTGCTATCATATCCAAACAAAGACTGAGTGCTTTGCTAAACAAGCCACCATTGGTAAAGCTAATTGTCGTTTCATGGCAGTATCGGTAAGTAATGGATTTCATTTCTAGAGCTCACTCAATTATCCCTATTAGTATTGGTTTGATTTGCATGGTTTCTGGTGGGTTAAACATAAGGTATAAAATATCATAGATAGAGGATGCAGTTTTGATTTGATAAAGTGACAAAACAACTGAAAATGATAACAAATCCAGAGAGCATAAGGACAGCACAGAGTTGTTAATCAGTGTATCTGTTTTAGTTAAAAAATAATTAGTTTAGCTTGATTGCAATGGAAGGCACAGGCTCATTAAAACGCTCTCAAGTCCGTTACCTGGGTAGAACCAGCACTTGGTGTATTAAGGGGAGATCTAAAGAACGCTCCACATGCTTGAACCTGTGACCACCAGGGCAATAGGCAAACACTATATCAAGTACACCATCAGTGTAATTTTTTTCCTGAACAATTTACATTAGGTACAAAAAGAAGTTTTAAATTTACAGCTTTATGTATTATCATTCAAATCTAAAGTTATGTTTTTCCCTACAATTCAATATTAATGTGACAAAAGTAAAAAGTTGTTAGTACGTATTTTAAAATTACCTTACCAAGGGACCAACCTGCCATTAAAAGGTCAGGTTTTCCTAAGCAATCAATTCTTTAAGGACGGCCTCATAAAAAATACCAAATACACCAGAGAACAATCTTCACACATCACTGATGCCTCTTGGTTTTCCCAATTCAAGAAATGAAGTGCACCAATGAACTGTCATTATTACTGCCATACATAACCAGGGTGGCTTTACCAAAATGAACAAAGGGACATGACAGCCCAATTTATCATCCAAATTAGCTATATTGAAATCATTGGCAACAATACTGGGTCCCTTCTGGGCAATATTTTATGTTATTGTCAATATTGATTGGGATTAATTTTATTTCATAAATAAAGTGTTTTCATGTGCAGTCCAGTCCATGAAGAGTAAGGTAATTCTGTCCTGAAACGCTATGAGAATTCCTAAGTGTTGTTATTTTCCAGATTTTTATTGGGCATGCAGAATACTGTTTGTAACACAGATTGACTGATTGATCAAGTACAGTTCTTCTATACTGTTTATGCAGGTATCAAAAATGTGACCTTGCAAAAAGTAATTAGCTAAAATTAAGAATCACTTTGACCCAAATGTTTATTTTATAACTTGGTCCGCCATTTTTGTATAAAACAGGAATGTACATAAGGCTACCAATTCATCAAAATTATTATTTTAAAAGACATATCATGCTTGTTTTCTTATCACATATGGTTTACAAATAAATTTTATAACTATTATTGTTTAATGCAAAAATGGCTGACCAAGTTGGCAGTTCTTTACTGGAAGTTTCAAACACTACAGGTATGTTTAATACAAATATGAGCCTCACTAACATCTACTACTGAAAGACAAATTACTTTTCATTCTGTTTTTGCAAGTAACAAACTGTGTTACTTGATGGAATGTAACACAAACTAAACGACACGGGCACAACACAAGAGGGTATACCCACAATTACATCAATTGATCACAAACCTAAGAAATTATAGTGGTGAAATGCATAGCTTTACAAACTTGGATCATGGTCAAAACGTCTTGACACTGGTTCCAACTAATTAAGATAACCTTATAGAAATAAGATGCAGACAATATAGAAATGAAAACCACTTTGACATTAATGTCTAAAAGCAAAGAAACATGAACACACAGTTTTTCAGTTACAATGTTTGAAACACTTACTGGCAATTCTATGCTTCAAATCCATGCAGACATTGCAGACAGTTATTTGGACCTAGACAAGAAATGCAATCTCTGCAGACTAAAATGCCATTAAAAGAACCAGATTGAGTTTCATTAAAAAGGTTCCCACTATGGGAATACAGAATCAGGCTAGAATACAGACTTGACATAAATGGATGCAAATTTAAGAGTACTTCAGTAGCAAGATTCTTAAGAAACCTTATTATTACATTTGAAATGCTAACCTCTGCAGCGTTTTATTGCCTTGAATATCATTGAGCATACTAGTCATGTGACCATAGAGGCAATCCTCAAAATCTTGCTATCAGCAAACTGGTCCACTTTGATGAAATGTTTTCAAACCCACTTGCGGAAACCTCGATTTAGAAGTCACAATGGTCTTGCGTATGTGCTTGTGTGTGAGTCGGAGCTGGGTAGGACTTTAACTTTGTCAATCATTCATTTAAAAAATAACTGTGTTTACCACAATAACCAGACATCTGGCTGTAACAACTACCCAACTACCCTACTTCAAAGGTCAGGTCACATTTAAACGTCAAAAGTCAAATATGACCATACAACAGCATGTCTGGATTTCAACTCTATCATTCATTATGCAATTTTAAAATAAAAATAAATAAAAAATTTAAAATACCTTACCACAAATGACATCAATATGGAGATGGTGCATGTATGTAAAACTCTGTCACTACCTTAAATATAAAGATTACACCTAGAGGTCAAAGGTAAAATTTAGCCCCCCAAAAAGCTTGTCTGAACTGAAACTTTGTGATTACACATGCAATTTTAAAATAACCTTCCATAAATGACCCCCATACGAAGATGACGTGTTGTCTGTAAATCCTGTCTTCCTACCAGAAAGGTCAAGGTCACGCTCAGAGATTACAGGTCAAATTCAGGCATTTAACAGATTGTCTGGACTGCAAGTGTGTCATTCATACTGCATTATTTCGATATAACTCACCTCCAATGACCACCATAAGAAGGCGGCATGTCACATATAATATTTGACTCCCTAACTCAAATGTCAAGGTCACATTTATAAGCTAAAGGTCAAATTTGCAATGATCAGCTTGTACTGACTGTAATTTTGTCATTCAACGTGCAAATTTAGAATAATTTACTAAAATGAACACCACGCAGAGACTGAGTTGTCATTATGTAACAACTGTCTCCATACCTCAATAGTCAAGGTCACTCTTAAAGATCAAACTAAAGTCAACAGGTCAAGGTCTTTGTTTTATTCTTTTTATTTACATTTAGATTCATTTGATTACACAAGTTGAAATCATTGTGTCAAAAGGAGATAATCATACATCTGCATTAAAAATCGAAGGCCTGCATTCTTCCCAAATGGCCTTGTTTTATTGAAAGACCATTTTATTAAGAGAACACTTTTGGTTACTTCCTTTATAGTGGTCTCTAAATACAAGATTGACTGTATTAGAATTTATTCAACAAAAATTAATTGCAATGATAACTGAAATGGACGTTTATGTTATTGTGTTCTCCACGAACTACGTCACACATGGATCAATAATGTTTGGAACTAAATTGAATAAGGATTGTCCAATTCCAAAAGCATTTCTACCGCAAAATAGTGATAGAATTATGATTGGACACCAATATTGCATACCTTTTAAACCAATGTATTTGCTTAACATTTCTTTCTTAGATACAATGGTTTCAATCTTTATCCTTGAAATTTTGCATGTTTCTTGCCATCCAATATCACACAGAGTGAATGTAAGGACAGAAAGTAAACAATGTATTGGCCACTAAATTACATTGCATGTTTCTTGCCATCCAATATCACACAGAGTGAATGTAAGGACAGAAAGTAAACAGTGTTTTGGCCAATAAATTACATTGCATGTTTCTTGCCATCCAATATCACACAGAGTGAATGTAAGGACAGAAAGTAAACAGTGTTTTGGCCACTAAATTACATTGCATGTTTCTTGCCATCCAATATCACACAGAGTGAATGTAAGGACAGAAAGTAAACAGTGTTTTGGCCAATAAATTACATTGCATGTTTCTTGCCATCCAATATCACACAGAGTGAATGTAAGGACAGAAAGTTAACAGTGTATTGGCCCCTCAATTACAAAAGTCTCAGGAGACAGCAAGATAATGATATGCAAATTGCTGCCCAACACACTACATTTTGCCTAATGAATATTGAAATAAGGGAAAACAAATACCCTGTCATGATCAACTGAATGTTGATTGATGGAAGTAAAAGACCAACAAAATGTTTGTAATACAAACAAGAAAGATGTGCTTCTCTTGATAATTTAATTTTCTTGTTATGAAATTTGATACCAGTAAATTATGGCATATACAAATATGTGACAGTATATATTGAACAAATTTATTTTGTGCATGTTTGTGTCATACACGCCATACGTCCCGGATTGTCCCGGAAATGAAGAACGTGTCCTGCAGTCCCGGAAATCTATTAAATGTCCCGGATTTTACAAAATCCATATATAGATGTACCTTATCTTAGGCTCAACTGCACCTCGATTCTGTGTTCCAACTAATACGCAGCGTCTGCATGGCAATGTCTACCCAAATAGGTGACTATGCTACGTGTCAAAATCGATCAATTAACAGGGGTCCTGTTATCATATCGATTGTCTTATTTTCGCAGTCAAACCGAAAAGGCCGCATTGTTTAATGTGGTTGTTAATTGCGTTTAATATACTACGTTATAATTTCCTGCTGCTTAAGGGCAAAGGAGTTGTTCACACATCTGAAGTCCAACATCGTTCAGTAAAAAATTAAAAGCAGGTTATGTTAGCACGTTTAACCGACAAAGAAGTTGAGTGAAAAAATTGTTACTGATTTGACTCATGACATTCTGTAGTGTCCGGATTTGAGTTGACGATCTACTATATATTTTTTATTTTTTTTTATTGTGATTGGTTGTTTGACAGTTACACTAACTAAATAAAAGGAAAATTAATGACTTCGGCGTACGTATGTATGTATTTTTATATGAATGTATATGCTCCCATTTAATGATTTGTTATAAATGTTATAAATGAATAAAGAAGTATCAACAACAAAGTGTTACAGATTATTTATACAAAAGTACAGATCTCAAGGTTCTTTGCGCAACAAAGTTTTATTCGGCCGTGCATACGCCCACGCATTTCCTGCAGATGATGTGACATGTACACAAAAGCAATTTGGTGCTCTTTTCTAACAAGAAAAACACGTGGCTTGTATCTAGTAACGGAAGAAGTAATGTTTAATTTGACGTTAATAGATCTAGTGTATTTCGAATAGGCTTTCGAACCAAAAATGCATGTATGTCTTTATATATCGCTATATGTATACATGTCCCGGAAAATTGGCAAAAGTCCCGGAAAATTGAGCTCATGATTATGTCCCAGAATTGGTCTGAAAATTTATGGCGTGTATAATTATTGTGTTAATAATTATGTCTGATAAACATAAGCTTTTCATTATTCACAAAATAAAAGTTCATGGAATTTTATTGCAAGCTAACATTTACTTATAAATATTCAACGTACAATAATAAAAGATTGGTTATCACTTGTTGTCAGTTCTATTCTACAAAAAAAATATAAAAAATAAGTAGTTTTTTTATAGTGTTTGTAACAAGTTGTTTTGCAAATTAATATAAATATTTGTTATTATTTGTAGCATTTTACACAGAGAAATCCCCATATCAGCCGTAGTCTTTGTTGTTTTTTGTCAATGAGTACCATATAAAAAAAAATAAAAAAATGTGGACACATGTTATAATTCTGTGTATAATCTGACTTTGAAAATAAAAGAAATTTGTTAGTCGCCAATGTGTTTGCAACATATTTATTTGTATGCATGATAAAGAGGTGGCTGAGTGACTGTTTATAACAAGCCAATTAACTATAGTCCATTGTTATGACACAACAACCAAATTTGTTATTATATATTTCTCTCCAATAAAGCACAGAACCTCAATCATGTTTGTTGATAAAAATAAATCAACAAAAACAACATTCAATAGCTCTTAAAAAAATAAATAAAAAAAATACCATTGCTTGCCATATACAAAATAACACAAGTGTAATACACGGACTATGTAAAATATGAAAAATTAGGAAATACAACATTATTGACACATGTGCTCCACATGAAGGATGTGAACGATAAGCGCTATAATCAAGTTAAGGGGATACAGTGTAATGCACCCTCAGTAGAGAACAATCTGTATTGCAAAACAAATGCAGGAAGTGTGTGTTGATAACGGTGAAATTACATTTTTTTCCTGCCTGCGCAAATGCGATCTTTAAATAATTAAACATTGGGAATAATTGTTTGTCGGGACCTTAAATTCGTGGATCGGTTTACCCACAAAATTAAAGAAAATTACTGTCACACGAAAAATAATTATTTTGCACTACATGTATTTACCAAAAATAAAATAAAAGCTGCATGAATATTCCTAGAATTCTCTGCAAGTGATAATGTTTATTACATTTGCAGAGTCGCTATCTTAAAATCTCCAATTGAAATCTCAAGCAGCAATAAACGCAGCCTGGATAATACAATCAGATTAGAACAAAATCATAAAAGCATTAAGTTAATAGTTTTTATTATCAATATCTGATCAAACCACGCTGCATGTTTTATATTTATAATGCATAAAACATTTTAAAATATGGTAAAAACAAGTGATGTGTTTGTGAAACACTATGTCCCCTTTTGAGCGATTTTGACCCTTATATTTGACCTTTGACCTTAAAGGATGACCTTGACCTTTCACCACTTAAAATGTGCAGCTCCATGAGATACACATGCATGCCAAATATCAAGTTGCTATCTTCAATATTGAAAAAGTAATTATGGCCAATGTTAAAGTTTGTGCAAACCAACAAACAAACCAACAAACAAACAAACAGACAGGGCAAAAACAATATGTCCCCTAGTATAGACTGGGGGACATAAAAACATGTTATAACACAGAAATATTTAAGTGCATTCGCTTGATAAGAAACATTTTCAATAGAATAATCTTGAATGATATTTTATTGACTGGGGCTTTCCAACCAATTTACAACAATCATTGGGTTATCTGTTGCATCATATTTCAAATGATTAATACAACAACATTTATAACTATAACGCTTTGTTTCATTTGTCATCACAATCATTTAATCACATCGAAAGCAGTCTGGAAGATTTATGAGCATTTGCTGTAATATTGGATACAGCAACAATCGCGTTTTATATCTAAATGGGTAATGTTGTATGATAATAATAGAATTCTGATATAAAGCAATCAAATTGAATCTGGAAACTGAAGCCAGCAAACAAACCAAAACACAATCAATATTAAAATAAATGAACAGAGCTTGTTTTGGGGTTTTGTTTTTTTGCGCCTTTATGTCTGAAGCAAGCATTGACCGACTTAAATGTAATATTCCAATGAATATTCTGTTTTTTGCGGAAAACTAGCAGACCGTTTTTTGGCTCATATCCATCAGTTGTTTCCCCGCACGGGAAGGATGCTGAAAGCAGAACTAGGGAAAGTGACTTATGTGCACTTCAAAGTTTATGAGGTCCCTCCGCGCCTAAGGCTGCATAAAGTGAGGACTCGAAGTGTGTCCCAACACTCCTACCAAATTTACCTACTACGTTATCGGAGTATGGGATGGATTTTGAACAAAAGCTGCAATTTCAGCTATTTAGTTTTTACTGCAATACATTCAATTTTGATGTGGTCTTGCGCTTTGCAGGGACATGTGGAGGAAATCCCACCTGTGCGGTATGGTGACAGCCAACCAAACTCACATGCGCCGGGAGCAGGTAAACCTTGGTCCCCTAGGTGAGAAGCGTAACTGTAACTGACTTAAGTTATCTTGATCGGAATCACACCAGCATGACATCTCTAGAATGGATTAATCAGATTGTTTTATTGGTTAAACCATGTGTTACTGTTCATGACAGTTTCATACCTTTTTTGGAAATAACTCTATAGAAACCAACAATTTTTATGAAATCACAAATTTCCATTTGGCTATAAAATTACTCACAAAACCACCAGGTAGTACACCATTTTCAACAATGTTTTGATCTATTATCATCCATCTTTCTAAGATTTGTTTTAAATATATTTTTTTCCTTATTGAAACTTTCGATATGGTCATAGCTAAATCTGAATTCAAATAATCCTTGATTATAAATTTGAAAGTTGAGTTTCTCACATGCTATTTTAATTGTCGACGCAGGACATTTTTTGTCTAATATTGAGGGCAGAAATTCCCCCATTCCCCAGCCAAAAGTATATATTTTCCCCCCAAATTAAAAAAAAAATCCATTCTGAATTAAATTGCAAGCTTTTATTTGCAATAAGGATTTATATTTTAATTACAAAGATATTCATTATTTTGATAAAATTCAAATAGATTTTAATTCCAGCTGTCAATTAGGCAGTCCTCGTAAAAATATCCCCCAAGAAAACGGTCCCCGGCATCACTTCCCCAGGAGTGTGCCCATGCCCTGGAACTCTACAGAAACCAGATAACGAACAATCAAGTTTAAGTCATTCATACAGAAATCGGGCAGAAGAGTACTCTTTCGACAATAATGCTCCCGCCAAATATATGTAATAGCCCCCAATATTGGATGTGCCATGTGCTTGTACAAGGAAGCAATTGTCATTGATTGTGAGAACAAGGAGTGTCACAAAATGGACTGAAACACTCCGCAGAATTGAGAACATTAGACGGAAGCACCAAATTGAAGATCAGCTCTATTTTTAAATAGACAATATTTATAACCCTTTGAGTGCTGGAACCGAATTTTTAAGGCGTTTGCAAACAGTTTGGATCCAGATGAGACGCCACAGAACGTGGCGTCTCATCAGGATCCAAACTGTTTGCTATTCTGATAGTGGTCTTTGAAAAAAAGTGAAGAAAAGGATGATTTTAGAAATTCAGCAGACAACATTTTAGCAGACGACAAATTTCCCAGCATGCAAAGGGTTAAAGTTGCATGATAAAGCATACGTCAACAAAAGTTTAATTACAAATTTACATCATGCTTTCCTGGATGAATATGGGTTGTTTGTTTTTGCAACATTATATTTCAAAAGTGGCATTATTAGGCAAATGTCAAACAGTTCAATTGCACTTTCATTTAATACATTCCAAGATTTGTTCTCAAAAATACAAAACAACTGTGAACATATCCCTTTAAGGCCCCATATACAAAATAATAATTGTTGCATGATAAGGAGCATTTTATATTTAATTTCTTTATCATTTTATATATTCCAAGATAAATATTGGTTGTATGTTTTTAAAGGAACTAGGCCTGTATTTGTAAAACCAAATCTTAGAGTTAAGTCCACAAATAAAGAAATATTCTTTAAACTGTAATGTTGAAATAGTATAATTTAGTTCAATTTTGCCATGAAATTTAATGCCTATTACTGCACACTTCTTGATTAAGAACAATCTATTAATGACATATGGAACATTTGTAGACTTTATATATTCAAACCTTGAAAGTATAGTTTGGTTCTAAGTCTATTTTCCCTTCTTAATTCTAAGAATGGGTTGGCGAATACTGAGCCTGTATTCCAATGGTTGCATAATAACACAAATGCTTAGAACATGTTTCAAAATCACAGCATGCACAAAATAATATTGTGAACAGTAAAGATAATTGTTTAAAAATAAAGGAATTGTTTGATTTTACGATTGTTGATGAAATTGGCAAATTACAAAATAAGGAAAATTGTATCGGTTGAATAAGAACATATTAAAAAAAATGATGATCAAATAACAATATTAATTTATTTTGATTTAAGACAAAGAAAGAATTGGGTATAAATTAAATGATATTAATTTTATCATAATTATTTAACATAATATAGAGCAACACATCTCTTGTTATATAAATGCTCCATCATTGTAAATAACGCCTTAATGTGATATAATAGATATATTAATTTTGTAAAAAATACAAACTTTATTTGGGTTAAATTTGAATCATTTCATTTACTTTTTTACTTACCTTTTGCGGTCTTCAGTGCATTACAATTAATAATTTATTCCCAGTATAATATTGTCACAAGTTAGCTACATTCTAAATTAACCATGCTGAGAAAATATATCCAGAATTAACACAAAATAGTTGGTGATTCGATAGAAACGTTTATCTGTGTCCCCTGGCAGTAAAATATCCACTTTTGTTTATTAACAAGTCCATGAACAAAACATCTATATGTGTATTTAGTGAACTCTCATATCTATATGTGTATTGAGAGCTCTCTAAAAGGAGGTAGGAACTCTCCACAATGTTGCCTCACCAGACATGGCTAGGAATACTATCCATTTCTCGGGAAGTNGGTATATTGATACATGGTTCAAGGGAGATAAATCTTGTGAGTATGCTGCAATAGAACTGTAATAGTTATCTACCAAGTGACGTAAGCTACTCTTCAATAAGAAGTTATTGTTGGTATGATGATGATGAAATGAATACACTAAATAAAACCATTGAAACAGAGTAATGACTTGTTTCTGCGTTTATCCTGTGTTGTAAGGACACCACATACATGCACATAAACGTGGTGTTAAAAACATAAAAAGACCATTTGAAATTAAATGTCAAGTAACTTTAATGTGTTTAAATAACAGTTTTGTTGTCATATAAACAAGACACAAACGTCAACTGAGACGAGTTATCGGTCTGTTGGGCACACCGATATGTGGTTTTGATAACACAATTAGCGTATTGGCGTATTCACATAACTTGAGCTGTCGCAGTACATTCACATGTCAAATGTATTTATAGCACTAGTTTTTTTTCTCACAAAGCGTGTATTCACATGAATTCAAGTTTTCGATCAAACTACGTTCTGTTGAGGATATATTTAACTACTCCTAATGGACCAGTTAATCGCATAATTAATGGCACGTGTTGAACGGCACATTGACAATTCAAAAACAGCATGTCATAGATTCCACGCCATATGAATACAGTATATTTAAACAAGGGAAAATACAGGTATGACTACGAAAGACCTATATAATGTATAGAGCTTTTTCATTTCCTTGGTACGATAATTATTTGAGATGATTCCAAACAGATGTTAGTAAATAATTTTGTTGTTTTATGATTTAAACAAAATGTGGACATGATCTTTTAAGCCTTTATCTCCACATTATATGCCTGAGAAGGGTTCCGTTAACAACGTTACAAAGAGTGTACTGCATTTAAAATTAACTTTTGTCAGATTTAGCAAGGTTATGTTGATAAAAAAAAAACTTCTGATATTAATAAAAGATTAATAAAAGGGATTTTAAATTAGTTGTTCATTAGCACATCAACGCACATTTTCCACATCTGAACATGTGTATACTAGTAATATTTACACAAATTGAAACTTCAGCTGTCTTATGTAATCTTTTAAGGATATTCATTTTTCATGACTTAAAGGTTAATGAAGGTCATTAAGACCATGAGAAGAAAACACGCTGGTTACAGGTCAAGGTCAAAGTCTTATTTGAACGAAAACTGTTTCGCTATCGTGTCATATCTTATATTACCTTTGCAAATGTGTAGGAGGCATGATACATTCACTTTTAGGTCACACTTGGTGATGTTTTAGCGGCCATTTTCGTGTTCGACGCATACTTTCAATACCGTCGAAATAATTTTTATTACTTAGCAGTATGTTGTTGTTTTGTTTTTGCTGAACTGTGTAGGTCATTATGCTGTTGTGCATAAGGCATAGTTTAACAGTCGACTTAAGGTCAGTCACAATTACACTAAAGGGTCAAACATTTAATACGCCATTTTGTCAAATCGACTTAAGGTCCTTCACGATAACACTTAAGCGTCATACATTGGTGACGCCATTTCGTGTTCGCTGAACATCGTTTATGCTTAACGTGAAACTGCATATCAATTTAAGTTATTTTAACGCTATTTTGACAATAAACCTACACAGATATTCGCCAGTAAGTGCCTACAGTTTATAAAAGTTGACCCAAAATGACTCCTATCGTGGGTTAAACGTTATGTTCCTTGTATGTACAGATTATGAACAAGAATTAAGTTACATTAAGCACACAAGATTGTGGTTTCATTATTCATTATAAACGAATGTCGTAAAGATAATCCTATATTAAAGTATATAAATACTAAAACAAAAAGAGAAAAATAAATAACAATACTTTGCTATGTTTCATGTTTGAATGAACTACGAGTCTTTGTGACAAAATGTTATTAAACACAATGCATGATACGCCTTAGGCACCTGGTACGCATACGTGATACCAGAAGTATCTAGTCATAAATATTTTATAAGAAGGAAACAATGGCGATAATTATCGTTGTTAGTTATTTTGAATAGAATATTTAAACGTATTTGAATGTAAAACTTATAATTATGTACAAACATGCGCATTGATGTGTCTGAATATACACTAGAAGTGTCAAATCATATGTTTAGCACATGTATGTGTGGGATTGTTGTTGCCGTAAAATACAAAAAAGCCACACAAATGCACAAAACAATATTTTCGTCAGAGTATTAGCGTTCGAATGATGCACATGACTGGTCTTGAACATCTTGAACAATTCTCGGTTGTCCGTGCACACTGGTCACACACCGCAAGGTGGCTGCATGGTAGAAGCAGCATGATGCTCGGTCTCTGCTTGCATGTGAGGCACAACAGTGAGGACGGAAAGGCGGGAGAGTTCCCTGGGGCTCCAAAACGCTTGTCGAAAGGAAAAAACAGTTGATGTTAATGATTTGCTGGGTAGAATTCAATTATAACAATAGTCACCAACATAAATCATATTCCAATAGAATCTACATGAATCTATAAAATGCCTGCATATACGTGTTGATGGGGCTAAAAGTTCCTTACGGTTATTGTATGAAAACGGTGTTGCTGAATTATTATCATGTCTTATGACTACCGATTATATGTAAAATAAAAAATAATTACCATTGTGTTGATATCTTTGGGCATAACCTGATTACAATATGTAAAAGCTAGGGCTGTCTGTGTTTAATAATCAACCAACCAGTATTTAGCAAAAAAATACAACTGCGTTAATATTGGTTACTTTTAAATATAAACCTACTCTATTACGTTTCTTTTTTGTTTTCTGATTTTGGTGTTTTTGCAGCCTCGAAAGGACGAATTCGGAACTGGAGTATCGGCGCAGTGGCGCCCGGAACTCACCCGACCAACATTTGGCTTTCCTCAGACAACAACTCGCTCGAAATCCTGGAGTGCGGTCGCTACTTCCTGTATAGTCAGGTCGTCTTTCTCATCTATTACAACCCGGAAGCGCCGCTTGACCCTCAAAGACCCGCGCAATCATTGCTCCACTTTGTCTTTCGGTATAACTTCATATGCCCGATAGAAGTCGAAGAGCTATTACGAAGTGACGTCACAGAATGCTGGGAACAGAAGAAAGACTATCGTCGCGATACGAGCTACGTCGGCGCATCTGTTCAACTGAATAAGGGCGATCTGATCTATGTCAAAGGATCCGAATTCGGGCTTCTTTCAAGAGAAGAGCATTGTTACAACCCGTTTTGCAATAAACCCGTTTAGCAATACATTTATTTAATTAATCATGCTACCATACAGCATTTATGTTTAGGTTAAAAAAAATAACTAAATATTCACTGTGAAAAAAAGTTTGAAATGAAAATTCAGGTAAAATGAAATAGCAATACATACAACGCATATTATATTGATAATCTGCTATAGGAATATGACCATGCGCTGAAGTTCTATTTTGAGAAAGCGCATCTTGCCCTTTTAAAATTCCAGCAGAAAAATTTCATTTATATTTTTAAACAATTAATAACAGCGCCATCAAATGCACTAACGGTTAACAGTAACTGATTTAAGTTGCAGTTGATCCATGGATAGAAGTGAAATCAAATTTAACAGTCAATCTATAAAGGTCTTTTAAGGATTTTGTGTTCCTCTCATTAGGGAAACCTTTACCTTTGATTTCGAAAAATAGTAAGAAAAACCGGAAAAGAATGTAACTTATTTACGTGATCAACTCTATGTATGTTTTTAGATTTTACACTAGCTATGTAACATTCACTTTGTGACGTAAGCGACATGGATTTCTCCCCATTATATGTGTTCCTGGGTGTAGGTTCCAGGTCTGTGCCTCTCGCCAGAGGGACAGTTTCAACAGTTTATTACTGCTCAGCACATACATATGTTATATGAGTTAACAAATTTATATACATATAAATGCACAGGCTGTGGGTCATGTGATATTTGAGAAAGTGCAAACATATGTGACACTTTGGACGACTGAACAGGTCCAAAAACATGTTGAAAATACATAATATATGCACTTTTGTTGAATTTATTTTTATTAAAAGGGGTTTGTCAGTTGGCTTTTTGTAACATCTTTTAAGATAATTGTAATACATTTTCCAAGATTGCAAAAAACATTTTTCTCACTCATAAGTAAGTCAAATTTTACACAGTTTACAGTCGTTCGATATTTCTTAAGTAGATATTTGTTGCGTGGTTCATTAAACAGCTCTACTCGTCCGCGATTATCACTGGGTTGTGGTGAACATCTTCAGTGAAAAGTGAAAAGTTCAATTTAATAAAACAAAGGGAAAAGGTAATGTGTTTGTAGTATGTTATGTATTAACCGTTCGACATACAAACCAAAATGCTTTTCACCATGTATGTGCAAGTTTTTTAAGAGTTAAACATATCAAAGCCTTTGCTTTCAGGGATGTTCTAAGAAAACTAAATTAGTATCGACAACAGAGAGGTTATTAAGATAGGCTTATAAAACTTAAACCAATAGCAATTCGTTTTTTCGTGTCACGATTTCGACATGGAGATTTCACAAATCTAACAATATTTTACAGTAATGTCCATTTCAAACTGTGAAAATCTGACATTAAGCGCTCAAAATGGTCAAACATAGTACTTTCACAATTCATTTTACTATACTAATGTTGCCGAATGGGCGTTAGGGTTCTTTCTTTGGACCAACACGTTGTAGTTTCTAAATATATTACGTTAACGATTTAATATCATAAACATACATGTTATCAGCATGAATCATATGCAAAGAATGACATACTTATAATAAGTAGTTATTTCAATTATATGTCAAATAATGTGTTCCGACGGTAAAAGACAAACATAATTAATATAAAAATACAACTATTTTAACAAAATAAATACAATAATACAACCGACAGACATCAATAGAAAAGATTTATAAAAAACATATTTACCTAAATATGTTACGTTTACGATTTAATATCATAAACATACATGTTATCAGCATGAATAATATGCAAAGAATGACATTTGAAATAGTCATTCATGCACTCTTATGCGGTTGAGTGAATAAACTCATGCGTGACAAGCCAATTAATGGATAAAAGTGTTAGTAAAAAGAGTTCACCTTTCTACTCAGTCTCTACATACTGTAAACTAATCAACTACAACACAAGAACGCTACTTATCCTATTNTGTCTAAACATCACATAATTATAATTCTTATGCTAATTAAATAGATGCCAATATAACTGTTAAAAAAGATTAAATATGCTCTCAATAAAATTTATAAAAGATTTCGACTATAGCATATTTTTTACCAATTGGGTTGCATGACAAAAATGCCAATAACTTTTTTATCACACGGTAAACGATCTTCAAATTTTCACAAAAAACAATGTATTGATAGTTGATTAAGACGAGAACAAATTATGACACACTAAGGAGATAATGACCATTAGTCTGTAACTGCATTAAGAAGTCATTTGACAGGTGGCCAGACAGTTTGTGCCACAAATTGGCAAATTGGCTTTCTTAAATTTCATTACTGTCATTTGTTACGGAGGAAAGGTGGAAGAATGAATAACTGTGTACTGGTATTTCGGAAAGTCTGAGATGTCTGTCATCAAGAAGTAACACATTTATGATCCAGTCTTTTAGAAGATTCAGGTCTAATTGCTCAAAACTTAATACACAGCAATTTTGTCAAAAGTTTCTGCATACTGGTATTCCCTAATAAATGCCCCTCCCATAAAAGATGCCCCCACCCTACTAAATACCATTCATCATTCAGATAATAGTAACATTACATGCCTAATTAATGCCTTTTTTTTTTGCTTGAATATTCATGCCTAACGTAAATCTTTTTACTTAAATGTTACCACTGACAGTGAGATACCCAGTAAACTTATTATATTTTTCTGATAGTGGTAAACATAGAATATAATGTCATTATATCGTACTTCTACTAAATGCCCCCACTTTGGAAAATATAAGGCCCTGGGTGCCGATAGGGCATTAAGTATGAAATCTTCAGTATATGGATACTTATTATAATATAACAAAACAGTGATACATAAGAAAAATGAGAGCGAGTACAATCGGTCCCTGCTGTCTTTAAAAATATAACTCAATTGATATAATCTAGGATTTAGTAAATTTTCCAGTATTACAATGTTTTTTTTGTGGAAAGGTAGAAAAGATTATACTTTATTGAGGGGTATTCATAGGAGTCTGTACCAGGTGTTACAATAATGAGACACTTCAACAGCAGTATGGTCTTCTTGATTAAATATTAATATTTTTTTAAAGAATTTACTTAAAGATGTGATTGCAGAGGTCATAAATATCTCTGTAATTCGCTTCTAAAAACTACTAAGACTAAGAACACAATATAGGAATGCGTTACAAAGATTGTGGCATCAAACGTTCCAAAACAGCTACTTTATTTTTTTTTATATCTTTACCCACATTTGACAATTCAGAAGCATTGAAGAGTGAATTTATTCATGAAGTCACACCAAGTTATCAACTGTTCAGAACTGGCAAATTTAATTTTGTATCCTACATTGGTTCAAATAGTGATGATCAAGGGAAAATTAGGATCAAAGTAACACAAATTTCCGTGGGATGCTGTAATTCAATTTTACAACAACAACAGCCAGCAACATTGAGCTGAACTTATCTCCTAGTTGGAGAGTCCAACAACAACAGCCAGCAACATTGAGCTGAACATATCTCCTAGTTTGAGAGTTCAACAACAACAGCCAGCAACATTGAGCTGAACGTATCTCCTAGTTGGAGAGTTCAACAACAACAGCCAGCAACATTGAGCTGAACGTATCTCCTAGATGGAGAGTTCATCATTTTCCAACAACAACATCCAGCAACATTGAGCTATACGTATCTCCTAGATGGAGAGTTCATCATTTTCCAACAACAACAGCCAGCAACATTGAGCTGAACGTATCTCCTAGTTGGAGAGTTCATCATTTTCCAACAACAACAGCCAGCAACATTGAGCTAAACTTATCTCCTAGATGGAGAGTCCAACAACAACAGCCATCAACAATGAGCTGAATGTATCTCCTAGATTGAGAGTGCAACAACAACAGCCATCAACATTGAGCTGAACATATCTCCTAGATGGAGAGTCAAACAACAACAGCCAGCAACATTGAGCTGAACGTATCTCCTAGATGGAGAGTTCATCATTTTCCAACAACATCAGCCAGCAACATTGAGCTGAATGTATCTGCTACATGGAGAGTTCATCATTTTCCAACAACAACAGCCAGCAACATTGAGCTGAACATATCTCCTAGATGGAGAGTTCATCATTTTCCAACAACAACAGCCAGCAACATTGAGCTGAACGTATCTCCTAGATGGAGAGTTCATCATTTTCCAACAACAACAGCCAGCAACATTGAGCTGAACCTATCTCCTAGTTGGAAAGCTCATCATTTTCCAACAACAACAGCCAGCAACATTGAGCTGAACGAATCTCCTACTTGGAGAGTTCATCATTTTCAGCTTGACATAATTCTTGACATTCCTGCCTCCAGCAATCATATCTTAATTAATCATTAATTGCTTTAGTGCCTAATTCAGTAGGAACTGAAACGCTTTTCCCACAATTTTATTAATGAATATCGCTGATTGTTTCTTGTAATAAGTTTTGGTTATGTGAAGAATATTTATGCATGTCTTAATTAAATTTGTCCATGCTTTAAACAGATCTGTTCATTATATTGAGACTGGTAATTGTGCAAGGGAAATCTCATACATAAAGAGCATTATGCTAGTATGGTGTTTTAAGCTCTTTTTAGTCTTGTCAGTTGTGTGACGTTGTTATGCACAAGGGTCAAAAGAACACCATACTTCAGTTATATGAGTTGCATCATATGAAAATTATCTTGTGCTTTATGATCAGGCTTGTTGTGCTTTATGATCAGGCTTGTTGTCTTGTGCTTTATGATCAGGCTTGTTGTGCTTTATGATCAGGCTTGCGCATCCCCGCAATCTGCTGAACCAAAGAAACCTTGCATGACTTTAGAGCGACAGTGTAACTCCTGACCAGACTTTGCAGACTGGTCTGGGGCTATGCTTGCCTCATGAGGCACAAGAATGGCCATTTTCGCATGATGGGGCTTTTTGAATTTGCATATAAAAACTGCATCTGATTGGAAAATCTGCTCATATAAAATGTTTTTATTTCTTTATGAACCCATTAAACATGCAGAATAATTCATAAATAGTCATGTTGGTACTGAATGTTCATCAAATGTGGTCAAATGACGACATTGTTTTTTGCAGGAATATTCCAACTTTGCTTTTCATTCGTCAATAGGGAAATGACTTGATATTATGGTGGAATACACGATGGACAGACATATGCATTGCTTTAAGAGCTCTCATATCATGGGCGAATACAAATCTTCAAGTGTGCTTTCATAAGAACCAGAGTGAGAATGGTGACAAAATCTTTCAGTGAAATTCAGATGTTTATTTGTTTTTGATAAAAAAAGATATTTGGAAGCAGCTTACTAAGAAGACATTATGCTCCTTTGGAAAAGTCATCTTCCATTAAGTCTCTCAACATCCTTTGTTTAATAATCAGGACAACATGACCTCTATTATGATAATAAAACACAGTTAATCCCATGTAAAAAGTATCTGGGATGAAAAAGGATTTATTGCAAGATTTCAATAAAAATGTCACAGATGCAGAAATGTATGACCAAATCCTGTGAGCCTGCAGGAGAAGCTGTATTGACAGGAGGACGTTCTATAGAATGTATGAGCAAATCCTGTGAGCCTGCAGGAGAAGCTGTATTGACAGGAGGACGTTCTATAGAAGAAATGTATGACCAAATCCTGTGAGCCTGCAGGAGAAGCTGTATTGACAGAAGGGAGTTCTATAGAATGTATGACCAAATCCTGTGAGCCTGCAGGAGAAGCTGTATTGACAGAAGGGAGTTCTATAGAATGAATGACCAAATCCTGTGAGCCTGCAGGAGAAGCTGTATTGACAGGAAGGAGTTCTATAGAATGTATGACCAAATCCTGTGAGCCTGCAGAAGAAGCTGTATTGACAGGAGGACGTTCTATAGAAGACCACCCGTGTCATTTTTGTCCCCAGATTCCAAGAGAATTGGCGATAGGGAAAAAGACTGATGCAGCGAACTTAAAATTAACAGTGCTTTTGTTATAACAATTTAGGGAATGTGACCAAAACTCAAGATGTTGTGAATTTAAAAGTCAATTTAGCAAACCTTGGCGAAAATTTGATTAACAATATTTGGAAAGTTACTATTTAAAGCCCCATTAATACTCAAAATCAACGAATATTTCGTAAAATAAAGTTAACCCATAACAAATCAGTGTTTCTTATAGCAATTTCAATGCTAGATGTGGTATGGTAACATAGATTTAACGACATACAAAACGCTCGTTTTTATTTTTTGTGTAACAATATATTCCATGTGAATTTCACGCAACGATATCCAAACATTTATCTGAGAGTGTGAGATTGGCTTCGGGCAGCGTCGGAAGAATTACGTAGTTTTTATAAATAATAATTATGTAATAATTAGCGGTGCTCTTATCGATTCGCAAGAAAAAAAGAAAAGAGAGCGTGCACAAATGAAAGTGAAACTGTGTATATGGTTCTTCGTTTTTTATCTTAAAATTGGAGCCCACTTGCTTGTGCTTTCTATTAGGAAACGCGCGTTTGCTGGTAAATGTTTGGATATTGTCGCTGGTAAATTCACATGAAATATATTGTCACACAAACAATACAAACGAGCATTTTGTATCTCATTAATATTCGTTACAAAGACTGACCTTAACAATAGTAGTACGATTCGTGCAATTTCAACAGTATTCCTTTTTTATACTCAAAATGCACTTCCAAATGACTGAAAGACAAACCATTGATAGCAAACGGATGTGAATTTGAGAAGCAATAGTTTATAGCTTCATAAATCAAGACATTGTACAATGTGTGAATTTCACTGCCAGATTGATATATGACATTCCTGGAAGGCAAAGCCTCTTGACTGTTCAATCATTTAATAGTTTTTAATGGACACCTGGCCCCATGTTCACAAAACGATTTTGCAATCGAAAATGGATTTTAACTGACATCAATTTTTATTTTTGAGTATCAACTACAATGGAAATCCATTTTCAATGACAAGCAAAATTGATTTTCGATTGCAAAAAATGTTTTGTGAACACGGGGCCAGACCTACACAAACACAAAATAATGAACTGAAATCAGTATGAATAACAATTTGGTAATAATCATCCCATAATTTCTATACATGCTATAGCAGGGAATGCCTCTGGATCAAATTATGTACTCACATACAACTCGCTACGCCTTAAATGCACAGAACAGTGTATATTTTGTTCACATTAAGTCGTTTTGAACATACACACAATTACGTACATTTAGTACGTCTTACAAATAAAATAGTAAAGCTAAATTAACATCATTTTCTTCCATTGGAACTGATGCCATTTTAAGATTGATTGAATTATTTTTCGTGGGCAGGGGCTATAAGCCTGTTTTTTCCCTGATATGTCCCATTGAATATTTTTATAGTCTTCCATATTGCAATTAATTCATTAATACTGTTGATGCACATTTCAATGGCATCACACCCCAGTTGACAACTCTGCTTTCCCAGCCTTAATTATTTCTCATTCTCATATTTTATTTAATTATGCAATTCTCAAAGGAAAAATAATCTGAATGAAATGTGATTAATATTTAATGAACCTGCATTCTTGGTGCTGGCAGTGGACCCAGATGAATACCTGACATCTAAACCTCAACGAAGAACTGTCAAATTAAAAACTTACACAGACTATACATCGTCGAACGTTTTAGACCAACACGTTACTAATAACTCTCGTGCATTCAAAATTCCTAGTGCTCAAACAAATCAGTTAAAAAACTCTTTTTTTGTGGAAACACTTGTGTTGTGGAACCATCTGGAAGAAAGTGTGGTGCGCCAACAGACAATCGAGGGTTTTAAACAAGCCCTCCCAGATCACTTCTAGAAGCCTCCTTCCCGTAGAAATATACCAGAAGTGGTCCTTCTACGTATTCAAACAGATACAGATACAGCAAAACTGGACCTTATATATATGGAAAGCCTTGACTGTCTTGTACATACAACATTAGTGTTCTTCTGTCCAAACATTATAGAAGCAAAATCTGGTCACTTCAATGTACCTTTCAGATGTAGATTCAGAGATTCTTACATCACAACACATTGGTTCAGGCATTGAAATCCTCAGGCTTAAAAAAACAAGAAAGTCGGAGACGGGTGATGCTCCCCAATTATTTTTTTTGTCACAATATTGCACTATATATTCAGATAAAAGGAAACGTCTTGAGGGGCATAACTTTGGACAAAATAATACGATGGATGGTTTAGCAACTTAAACATTTCAAAGGGCCATAACTCTCTAAATAAATCATCTAACCAGAACCCACTAATAACATGCGCATCTCCTCAAGGTAGTTAAGCTTCCCATAAAGCTTCATTGAATTCCAGTCAGTAGTTGGGGAGAAATAGCCCGGACAAGAATTGCACTATATGTACAGTTTATAGAAAATTTCAAAGGGCCATAACTCTGTGAACAATCATCCGACCATAACCCGCTGATAATATGCACATCTCCTCTTGGTAGTGAAGCTTCCCATAAAGTTTCATTGAATTCCGGTCATTAGTTTTTGAGAAATAGCCCGGACAAAAATCCGGACGGACGGACGCACGCACGCATGGACTTTATGCTCCCCCCAAAAATTTCGGGGGAGCATAAAAAACTTTGATACACCAAATACCCTTCAGTCAGATGACGATATGTGGAAAGGTTTTGTTTAAGTATATTGATACCAATTTTGTTGGATGCAAAAGGTTGCCTGACCACAAATGTTAACCTTTCATTACCAAGTGCTCTTAAAACTGACTTGCTCAATAAAATGTTTTTGGGTCTTGGCAGAATTTTGCAGCAGTACAAAGCAAGTATTTTATTTGTTGCGTTTGCCTTACTCACAATAGCCCAACAGCACAGTGTCAGTACTAATAACAAGTCTCAAAACCATGACATAGTGGTCTAGACAGTAAGAACAAATGTCTCAAAACCATGACATAGTGGTCTAGACAGTTAGAACAAATGTCCTAAAAAAACGGTTCCCTCAGGAGTTTGAGCCTTAGCACTTTCAGTCTTAAATGTAGTCTTAAGTTAAAATATTGTCCAATCAGATTGCTTTAATTTGTAAGCGTTAATTTCCATTGGTTAATTTAATTATATGAGATTTAGTTTAAGATTGGAGTCATGAATGTTAGTAGGTGTGGAACCAGCTTAAAATCTTTTGAATCAAAATAAGCCTAAGTAAAATAGCCTTGTCCGACAATGCCATAAGACTTAGTGCTCTGTTGTCGATGCTATACTCTACTCTAAAAAATTCCTATCTATGTAATTCTTCACTGTGAGGAAAACTGAAACCGTAGTCTGCAGACAATGTCCATACCAAGAACAACCTTTTTCTGACTCTTTCTGGCCAGTTACACTTTCCCATAATACCTCCAGTGTTTTTTAAGCCTGCTTACAAAAATGCTTCAACGAGCCAAGAGCTTATAACCATGGCAAACATAAGTATATGTTTGATCACCTCCAATAATTCCCTGAAAGCATTTATTCACATTTTGTTAAAAGCCTGCTATCATATCCAAACAAAGACGGAGCGCTTTGCTGAACAAGCCACCATTGGTAAAGCTAATTGACGTTTTATGGCAGTATCTGTAAGTAAAGGAGTTCATTTTATGGCAGTATCCGTTAGTAATGGATTTCGTTTCAAGAGCTCACTCAATTATCCCTAGAAGAAATGGTTTGATTCACACGCTTGCTGGTGGTTTAAACATAAGATATAAAATATCATAGACTGATGGGTGGAGTTTTGATTTGATAAAGGGACAAAACAACTACATGTCATAAAAAGGGACAAAACAACTACATGTCGTAAAAAGGGACAAAACAACTACATGTCGTAAAAAGGGACAAAACAACTACATGTTGTAAACAGGGAAAAAACAACTACATGTCATAAAAAGGGACAAAACAACTACATGTCGTAAAAAGGGACAAAATAACTACATGTCGTAAAAAGCCAGAGAGCATATTGAGGACAGCACAAAGATGTTACTCAGTGAAACTGTCTTTCCTGAACAATTTACGTAACATAAAAAAAGTTATTAATCCACAGCGTAATGAATTATCATTCAATCTAAAAAGTTTTTTTCCCTATTTTCCAATATTCATGTGACACAAGTAAAAAGTTGTTTGTACGCATTTTGAAATTTACCTACCAAGGGACCAACCTGTCATGTAAAGTGTCGGGTTGTCCCAAGAAATCCATTCTTTAAGTATGGCCTCATTTAACGCCAAATAAACCAGAAAACAACCTACCTCCTCAAAAATGCCCCTTGGTTTTCCCAATTCAAGAAATGAATTTCAACAATGAACTTCCATTATTACTGCCATACATTACCAGGGTGGCTTTACCAAAATGAACAAAGAGACATGACAGTCCAATTTATCATCCATATTAGCTATATTGAAATCATTGGCAACAACACAGGGTCCCTTCTGGGCAATATTTTATGTTTCTGAAAGACCCAACATGTTTGGTTATTGTCAATATTGATTGGGAATAATGTAATTTCATAAATAAAGTGTTTTCATGAGCAGTCCAGGAAAAGTAATGTAATTCTGTTCTGAAACGCTACAAGAATTCCTAGGTGTTGTTCTTTTCCATATTTTTATTGGATGTATAGAATACGTTTACACAGATTGACTGGTCAAGTACAGTCCTTCTATACTGAATATGGTATCCAAAATTTGACCTTGACCATGAATTAAGCCTCATTTTCTGAAATCAAGGCTCATTCACTATCAAGCATTTGGCAGTTGAGAATAAATATGGTCGTCATGCAGTAACACACATATGTTTGATCAGGTCACATCTGGCTTTCCCTTAAAAGCAAAGGATGACAAAATTATAAATAAACACTTTGATGACTTTGTCTCTTCAACCAACACAATAGAATGTAAGCCAAGAACAGTCCATTATGTACCTTTTGTAGGGGTACATGGAACATCTGAACTGTTTTCTTTGAGGTAAATTGCGGAGATTGTGATTAGGCCAAACAAAAAAAATTGTGTGTTTCGGGTAACGGCTGAAAAAACATTAGGTTGGGTAGGTAGGTTTTTTTTTTTTTTTTTNTTATGAGAAATATGTAAGTTCTGGTGTTGCAAAATATAATTTTGGTTATAGCAATATAAATTATAATTTATTTTGCGTATTTTTACTTTCAAATTAAGATTCAAACCGATATTCGATATCCGGGCCTTTGGATTCGAATTCGGATCCGATTGAAATTTTGGATTCGCTGCAGCACTAGCGTCATAACTACAATGGTTACGGTGTCTTTCCACAGTTTGTTGACGATACGGGACGTTGTTAAAATAAATGGTAAACAATGGTTATTTTGAATAGTTTTGTATGTGTAAGTCAATGTTTATTTAAATTCGGATATTGTGTTCCTCTTTCATAGCTTGCCATGTAATTTATTCCTATGTTATTGATAAAATGGAAGTTTTACAGACCTGTATAGACATCTCATAAAATCAATGGAATATAATTCAAAGTCAGACATAAAACAGAAAAAAATGCAAACAAACGTTAGCAAAAAAGAATATTGAATCAATCTTATCAAGATCTGTCTCAAAATTAACTGCATGTAAGTGTAACCAGATAAGTTTTGATGAATTAAAATGTTACGGCATCTTACAGAGAGAGTTACAGTGCATTTACTACAACATGTTTAAGGTTACGGTATAGTATCCACGGGGACTAGAGGTTTCGGTAAATAACAAGGTAAATTGTATTTATATAGTTAATGTTGTGGAGGTTTCGGTAAAATGGATCTTTATAGAGGTATACCTACAATGAGATGTTAATGACACCTATTATTGGCTTACATCAGGGGCATATATTTGCAAACTAGTGGTTAATTTTTAATTGATTAATTAATGAAATGCCTACATTCAAGAACTTAGGGGCATGAATGAGCAACCACTGAACTTTTTAAAAATAATAATTTTAGGTACCAAACCAAAAAATGTAGATTGAATTTAAAATGTAACTTTATTGAAAGTAAATTTACGATTTAAATAAATCAATACTAACATTTTTAAAGATTAGTGCATTCATTTAAAAAATAATAATAGTAATAATAAATGTTGATTTAAAGACTGAATTACTACAAGATCTTCAATTTAGTTTAATGCTATTAACAAATGTTGAAAGTCTTGTAAAATACTTGTAGTACTGATTTATAAAAAAACAAAAAAACATAAACAAATATTATTGAAATTGCAATTCTAAGATTAACTCAGTCTTTAACTAAATATTTTTAGTATTATTTTATCTAAAAATAAATGTACCAAATCTTTAAAAATTGTATTACTGATTGATTAAAAACAAGAGATGTGTTTCTCAAAAACACAATGCCCCCTAGTGCTCCGCTTTGAAATAAAATTTCTATTTATCATTTGGCAGGTTTAGAAATTATCTCCCTTTAAAGCTTATTACTTCCCTTGTATTGTGTATTTGAACTTTGACCTTGAAGGATGACCTTGACCCTGACCTTTCACCACTCACAATGTGCAGCTCCATGAGATACACATGCATGCCAAATATCAAGTTGCTATCTTGAATATTGCAAAAGTTATAACTAAACTTTATCCAAGGTTAAAGTTTTTGGTTAAATTTTTGGGACAGACAGAATGACATACAGGCCAAAAACAATATACCCCCTCTTCTTCAAAGAAGGGAGCATAAAAAAACGCCATAAAGAAATACACATAAATATTATAACCCAAATGAAGTCTTGCTTTTAAATGACCTTACTATGTTATTGAATTCCTCACTTCAGATGCGTGAAATATTTTTACATTCCTGTTAAATTCTTTACATTAATTAAGGTTATTAGTAACTGAGTAATTATTTTAATGATTTACTCAATTTACTCAATTAAAGGAATGCACCTTTTAAAAAGTGTGCATGAAAGAAAATAAACTCATGATAGTTTTTATTCTTTTATTTAATTTTTATTCATACATATATACATTTACATAATTTACAACATGCAATATATAACAGTGAAGAAACATTTCAATAATATCAGTCAGTTTTTAGTCTTTTATTTTATTTTTATACATATATACATTCACATAATTTACAACGTGCAATACATGTATACAACAGTGAAGAACATTTCAATAATATCAGTCAGTCACATAATAAGATTTTAAATTTAATATAATATTTGCATTTTATAAACATTTACATAATTTGTAATACATACATTTAGCACAATACAAGCAGATTTTAAACATACAAGTACATAAAGAAACTTATCACATTATTCACTGTCACACAGATTTCAGTTCAATATCATTTAACAGTTCATTCGTCGTCGTCATGAGAACAGATCTACCTTCTGTTTTGTGGCAATAGGCGTCGATGTACACGGTCCAGGTTTTCCGTCAGGCACTTTGTTGTTGTTGCAATCAATGACGAATTCCATACTCAAGTCCAAAATGCTACTATCGTGGAACGAAATCTCCATTGTTGTAAATTTGACTTCTTGCAGGCGCTGTAACGCTGTAAAGAAGACACCGTAACATGTCTAAGTTGTAAGAGAAGATACCGTAACATGTACAGGGAGTTGACATGCTAGAAACAACGAATTAATTGGATTTTCTATGTTTTGAGCTTGAACTTCTTTCTGTTATCATAATTTTACGCTAGAAAATGTCTCGATAGCTTAGGTAGCGAGCAAAGAAACATTAATAAATGAAAATAAATGCCATATCCCGTTTTACGTCTAAGTTTAAACACAGAATTTACCTGTAAACGCGTGTGTATGTCTGTAACTGTCAAGACGCTGTAACCGTTGTAGTTATGACGCCGTTTCGCGGTGTCGCACAGACACACCTCTCATTGTAACGTAGTTCAGCGAGAGTGATATCCGGAAAAAAACACATCGTACCGAAGTATGCGCGTCCTAGAAATTGGGCTGTATTACATTTGTTAAATTTGTAATCAGAAACACTCTTCCCAATATAATTTTTACTCGAAGTTATCACATTCTTCAAATAAACTGTAAATGTTCAGTGTGTTTTAATCCTTTCTCTCGATAAAAGCGCGCGCAAATTTTTCCCTACATGTACAACGTCACGTCAAACGCATGGAAAGCGTGCGTGTATTAAATTTCTGTTAAATGTTCCGTGGTAAATTTTAACAGAATGATATCGCGAATGATTTGGAATTTGACATTTCCTCACAATTAATTGCAAATCAAACACACTGTATCTTTATCGTTACCGTTGTTTACATAAGTCATTATTGAAACAGTTATTGTACTGTATACTGGTGCAACAGAAAATCCGGACAAAACTGGATTAAGGGTTGGGTGTTGTCAAAACACGCTTAGCGGTTCTACAGACCTATTGTGTAGACTGCGATGTTTCAACAAAAGGGATTAAAATGTGCGAAAGCGACTCTTTGCGGATATTTTAATGGAGCGTGTCTGTCAAAATCGTCAATACGATGCGTTTCCTTGGAGATTTATGAAATTCTACGCTGGATTATAGTGTGCAATCGATAATTGCCGGGCGTAAAATCGGATGATTGATAACGAAAGCGGAAGTGGCAAATGCTCGGTTATTGTTTGGCACTATTTTTTTCCGAGATCGGTTTTTTACAAGACAAAAAAAAGTAGGGTCGGGACCAAAATCGTAGGTAGGGTCGGTTACCCGAAACACACATATTTTTTTGTTTGGCCTTACAGAATTTCCTGTACAGATTAAAGCATCATATTTACACCATCTTTTTCACAGAAATTTAAATTCACAACAGTCAGACAGAATTATATTCTTAGATGACTTGCAGAAATGTCCATTAGATCAGGTCTGTATAATACACAAACATTAGCTTCACTAACATCAACTAATGAAAGATGATGTATTTTTCATCCTATTACAAGTTGTGTACATTGATGGAATGCAACAAAAACTAAAAGACAAAGGTACAACAANTAGAATACAGACTTGACATAAATGGATGCAAATTTAAGAGTACTTCAGTAGCAAGATTCTTAAGAAACCTTATTATTACATTTGAGATGCTAACCTGCAGCATTGTATTGCCTTGAATATTATTGAGCATACTAGTCATGTGACCATAGAGGCAATTCTCAAAACCTTGCTATCAGCAAACTGTTCCACTTTGATGAAATGTTTTGGAACCCACTTGAGGAATTAAAGCTGGATTTAGAAGTCACAATGGTCTTGCATATGTGCATGTGTGTGAGTCAGAGCCGGGCAGGACTTTAACTTTGCCATTTATTCATTTAAAAACTAATTTACCAAAAGTGTTTACCACAAAACATGTAATCAGACATGTAATCTCGATTTCAACTTTGTCATTAATTATGCAATTTTAAAATACCTTACCACAAATGACATCAATATGGAGATGGTGCATGCATGTAAAAACTCTGTCACTACCTAAAATATAAAGGTTACACCTAGAGGTCAAAGGTAAAATTTGCCCCAAAAAAGCTTGTCTGGACTGAAACTTTCTCATTACACATGCAATTTTAAAATAACCTTCCATAAATGACCCCCATACGAAGATGACACGTGTTGCGTGTAAATGCTGTCTTCCTACCAGAAAGGTCAATGTAACGCTTAGATATTACAGGTCAAATTCAGACACAAAACAGATTGTCTAGACTACAAGTGTGTCATTCATACTGCAATTTCGAAATAACTCACCTCCAATGACCACCATGAAAAGCCGGCATGTCACATATAATATTCGACTCCCTAACTTAAATGTCAAGGTCTCAGTTATAAGCCAAAGGTCAAATTTGCCATAAAACAGCTTGTACTGACTGTAATTTTGCCATTCATCCTGCAATTTTACAATAATTTTCCCAAAATGTACACCATGCGGAGACTGAATTTCATGTGTCACAACTGTCTCCCTACCTCAATAGTCGAGGTCACTCTTAAAGATCAAAGGTTGGTCCAAACTATAACTTACAGGTCAACGTCACTCTTAAAGGTAAAAGGTCAGGTCCAAACTATAGTCTTCAGGTCAAGGTCACTCTTAAAGGTCAAAGTCAGGTCCAAACTGTAACTTACAGGTCAAATGTCTAGTTTTTGCAAGTAACAGTTTGCCTGGACTGCAACTTTATCTTGCAATAAAAAAAAACCTTTACCAAAAAAGTTCACCATGTGACCATGTCATCCCTTTGGCAGAGGGCAAGGTCACACTAAAGGCCAAAGGTCAAACATGTGCATGGCACTTCTTGTTAAATTATTACAAGCATGATTGACAATGGGCTCACATGTTGATAACAGGAATCTGAATATTCACTTCTGTAGGGAAGTCAGTCCATGTTAGACAAGCGACCAGATAGGTCACTTTTACTTGTTGTTGTCAGCTGGCCTTCAGGCATTGTGTTGATGTTGTTCAGAATATTTTAGGACATTGGAAAACATTGTATTAGAATTTATTCAACAAAAATAAATTGCAATGATAATTGAAATGGACGTTTATGTTATTGTGTTCTCCATGAACTACGTCACACATGGATCAATAATGTTTGGAAATACATTGAATAAGGATTGCCCAATTCCAAAAGCATTGCTACCGCAAAATGGTGATAGAATTATTATTGGACGCCAACATTCCATACCTTTTTAAATGAATGTGCAATGTATTTGCTTAAAATTTCTACATTAGAAACAATGGTTTCAATCCTTATCTTTGAAATATTGCATGTTTCTTGCCATCCAAAATACCCCAAAATAATGATAGAATTATGACTGGACACCAATATTCCATACTTTTGAAACAAGTGTATTTGCTTCACATTTCTATATAAGAAACAATGGTTTCAATTCTAATCCTTAAAATATTGCATGTTTCTTGCCATCCAATATCACACAGAGTGAATGTAAGGACAGAAAGTAAACAGTGTTTTGGCCACTTGATTACATTGCCTGTTTCTTGCCATCCAATATCACACAGAGTAAATGTATAAGGACAGCAAGTAAACAGTGTATTGGCCACTAAATTACAAATGTCTCTGGAGACAGCAAGATAATGATATGCAAATACGCTGCCCAGCACACTACATTTTGCCTAATGAATATTGAAATAAGGGAAAACTAATACCCTGTCATGATCAACTGAATGTAGATTGATGGGAGTAAAAGACCAACAAAATGTTTGCAATACCAACAAGAGTGCCAATTGTNGGTGGTGGTGGTGGTGGTGGTGGTGGTGGTGGTGGTGGTGGTGGTGGTGGTGGTGGTGGTGGTGGTGGTGGTGGTGGTGGTGGTGGTGGTGGTGGTGGTGGTGGTGGTGGTGGTGGTGGTGGTGGTGGTGGTGGTGGTGGTGGTGGTGGTGGTGGTGGTGGTGGTGGTGGTGGTGGTGGTGGTGGTGGTGGTGGTGGTGGTGGTGGTGGTGGTGGTGGTGGTGGTGGTGGTGGTGGTGGTGGTGGTGGTGGTGGTGGTGGTGGTGGTGGTGGTGGTGGTGGTGGTGGTGGTGGTGGTGGTGGTGGTGGTGGTGGTGGTGGTGGTGGTGGTGGTGGTGGTGGTGGTGGTGGTGGTGGTGGTGGTGGTGGTGGTGGTGGTGGTGGTGGTGGTGGTGGTGGTGGTGGTGGTGGTGGTGGTGGTGGTGGTGGTGGTGGTGCCTTAATTTCATTTTTGCCCGATGTTTATTGATACAATGCATTACAAAAATGTAGTTAGCCTTACATTTGGTAAAATTTATATAAATTACAAGGGAGGCAACTGCTGTAACAAAAAGAACATGCATAAACGGTAGGTTGTTTCCCTTGTTTGAACCATGCTAAATCCTGCCTATTTCCAGTAACTGTGACCTTCACCTGTGACCTTGACCTTTGACCAAGTGACCTCAAAATCAATAGAGGTCATCTGCGAGTCATGATCAATGTTCCTATGAAGTTTCATGATCCTAGGCCCCAACGTTCTTGAGTTATCATCCGAAAACCACCTGGTGGACGGACAGACCGACATGTGCAAAGCAATATACCCCCTTTTCTTCGAAAGGGGGCATAATTAATGTGACCTTTGACTGCAAATAACCATGAACAAAAATGGATCTAATTCTTATTTGGTATTTTACTCCAAATACAGAAAATAAATGTTACTAGGGTTTCTTCAAATAAACATAATTTTCTTCCTGTATAATGTTGTAAAACTTAATTTGTGTTGCAATTCATTCAGGCATTACCTAATATTGCCCTAACCAAACTATTTTCCTGCCCACATTTTAACACATATACTCCATCTCTCTATTGATTGCAAAGAATCTCTACCAGGTTTAATGCCAATTAAACATTTCTCTGACTAATTTAAGCTTAATTTATTTGAATTTTCTAATCCATATTCTCATTGCTCTAAGGCAAGTGTTCTTTAATGTAATTTGTTATGAAACGATAATTAGATAAAACATAATTTTTCTCCCAAACATAACTTCAAACAGGGATCTTTATAGATAATTTTGCATTCTTTTAGCTGAAATACACATTTGCACACACACACACGCACAAATTATGGAGAAGTTGGAATAATTTTTTACTACATAAATCAAATACACTTCAGTTCCGCTATATGGCAGTTCGTGGGATCTACTGTCCGCAATCGCGATATATTCGGATCGCGATATGTATGCATTAGCAGTTTGGGAATCACAAATCACGTTATTTACCTAACTTATTGCATAATGTGTTATATCCAATATGTTTTAGATTGGTATAACAAAAAACATTATTCAATGAAAGTATTTTCAAATGCGTATGATTAAATTTGTAATCCGAAAGACTTAATGAACAATATCACGTCATTCTTCTTTGGGAAAAGCATGGACTTTAATATTTGATAGCTGAATAAAAGCTTTGTAGCCCAGAGAATTCTAATATCTTTAATTTTGGTTAAAACAATCTTGTGCATTTCTTTTAAAATGTGGAAACATTTTCTCTAAATTAAAAACAAGACGTTTCCCTGTATCTACAGGGCTACAGTCGTTGAGAAAAGTCAGTATTAATCTGTTACATGTGCAGTAATTGTATACAACTTCATGTGGGAAAAGCGTGTATTCTGCTGCCTGAGCGCTGATTGGCTGATACGATTACCAAGAATCATGTCAGTAAAAATCAGATTGATTGTCAAAGGTGACACATGCCATGATGACAAACTGTTAATCTTTGATGTTGGACAAGTGGGGTAATTGTTTGTCGTGCTATACGTAAGCATGAATCTGAATACAATTAAGGCGCCAAAAGTCTGGACGAAACTACAGCTTTACTATATAAGATTTTACAGGAATGTCAAGTGTCAACTAAGTACAAAGTGTAATGCACCCTTAACAAAGTAAAATCTGGATTGCTAAATATATGCAGGAAGTGTATGTGGATAACGTAGGATATAAATGTTCGCTGCTACGCTTATTTAATCTTTAATTAATTAAACATTGGGAATAATTGTTTGTCAGGCTATTAAATTTGTGGATCGGTTTACCCACGAAATCAAAGAAAATTAATTTCACAGAAAAATAATGATTTTGCACTATTTACAAAAACAAAAACAACCTGCATGAATATTCCTAGAGTTCTCTGCAAGTGATAATGTTTATTACACTGGTAGAGTTGCTATCTTAAAATCTCCCATTGAAACCTCACGCAGCAATAAACGAAGCCTGCATAATACAATCAGATTAGAACAAAATCATAAAACAGCATTAAGTTAATAGTTTTTATTATCGATATCTGATCAAACTGCGCTTCATGTTCTATATTTATAATGCAGAAAACATGTTAACATATGGTAAAAAAAACATGTTATAAGATAGTAATTGTTAAGTGAATTCCGTTGATAAGAACAATTTTCAAGAGAATGAAGGTAATTAACATACATAAGAACTTTCGCCAATCTATGATGTCTTGAATTAGATTTTATTGACTGGGCCTTTAATTACAACCAATTTATAACAATCATAGGGTAATCTGTTGCATCGTATATCAAATGATTAATACAATAACATTTATAACTATAACATTTTGTTTCATTTTTCATCACAATCATTTAATCATATTGAGAGCAGTCAGGAAGATTAATTAGCATTTGCTGTAATATTGGATAAAGCAACAATCGCTTTTTATATCTAAATGGGTAATATTGTACGATAATAATAGAATTCTGATATAAAGCAATCAAATTGAATCTGGAAACTGAAGCCAGCAAACAAACCGAAACACAATCAATATAAAAATAAATGAAAAGAGCTGTTTTGGGGTTGGCTTCTGTCTGCCTTAATGTCTGAAGCAACCAGTGACCAACTTAAAAGTAATATTCCAATGAATATTCTGTTTGCAGAAAACTAGCAGACCATTTTTTGGCTCATATCCTTCAATTTCCCCCTCAGGGGTGGGAAGCGGCCTGTAGAGCTAGTGTAACTGACTTAAGTGCACTAAAATTACGACACCTGAAGGGTTTCACAGGATGGAATGAGTGGGGAGTTCAAATTAATTTGAAAACAGATTCTTTTTGTGCATTTGATAATGGTTACCATAAATCTCGCAGAGAAAAAGCCTCAACCAGCAAAGAGCTTACTACCATGGAAAACATAAGTATATATTTGATCACCTCCAATAATTCCCCGAAAGCATTTATTCCCATTTTGTTAAAAGCCTGCTATCATATCCACACAAAGATGGAGTGCTTTGCTGAACAAGCCACCATTGGTAAAGCTAATTGACGTTTTATGGCAGTATCTGTAAGTAATGGAGTTCATTTTATGGCAGTATCTGTAAGTTATGGATTTCATTTCTAGAGCTCACTCAATTATCCGTAGAAGTATTGGTTTGATTTGCACACTTGCTGGTGGTTTAAACATTAGGTATGAAATATCATAGACTGAGGATCAGAGTTTTGATTTGATAAATTGACAAAACAACAATATGTCATATGAAGCCAGAGAGCATAAGGACAGCACAGAGTTGTAACTCAGTGAAACTGTTTTAGTTTAAAACTTATTATTTTAGCTCGATTGCAATGGAAGGCTACAGCTTATTGAAACACTCTTAGGTCAGTTTCCAGGGTAGAACCAGCACTTGGTGTCTTTGGGAGAGATCTAAAGAACCCTCCAAAAGTGGGGATCGAACCCGTGATCACCTGGTTGTTAGGTGAACACCATATCCACTGCACCACAAGGACCTTAAGTGTCAATGTTTTTTTCCAAATTATATAGGTACAAAAAGAAGTTCTAAATCCACAGTGTCATGTATTATCATTCAATCTAAAGTGATTTTTTCCCTATAATCCAATATTCATGTGACACGCATAAAAGGATTTCAATATTCATGTGACACAAGTAAAAAGTTGCTTGTACACAATATGAAGTTTACCTACCGAGGGACCAACCTACCCATAAAGGCTTGGGTTATCCCAAAAATGTTCAGCAATCAATTTTTTTAAGGCCCAATACCAAATACACTAGAGAACAATCTTCACACATCACTGATGCCTCTTGGTTTTCCCAATTCAAGAAATGAAGTCCAACAATGAACTTCCATTATTACTTCCATACATTACCAGGGTGGCTTTACCAAAATGAACAAAGAGACATGACAGCACAATTTATCATCCAAATTAACAATATTGAAATCATTGGCAACAATACTGGGTCCCTTCTGGGCAATATTTTATTTTTTTCTGAAAGACCCATCATGTTTGGTTATTGTCAATATTGATCGGGAATAATGTTATTTCATAAATAAAGTGTTTTTATGAGCAGTCCAGAAAAAAATCTGTCCTGAAACACTAGGTTATGTTGTTCTTTTCAAGATTTTTATTAGATATACAGAATACTGTTGATGCCAAATTATTTCCTTAGATGACTTGCAGAAATGCCTGTTAGATAAAGGTATGTTAAATACAAAAATATGAGCTTCACTAACATTCTACTACTGAAAAATAATGTACTTTTCATTCTGTTTTCCTTTTTAAGTTGTGTAAAATTCTTGATGGAACGTAACAAAAACTAAAGGACAGAGGTACAACAAAAGACGACTTACCAAATAGCATCTATTGATCACAAAGCCAAAGAAATTAAAGTGGTGAAGTGCATTGTTTTACAACCTCAGATCATGGTCAAATCCTTCTAGACACTGCAGCCAACTATTTTAAATAAACTAAAAGGAATAAGCTGTGATGCAGAAAAAATAGAAATGGAAACCACTTTGACATATTTTATTACTAAAAGCAAAGAAAGATGAACAGGCAGTTTTTCAGTTACAATGTTTCAAACACTTACTGGCAATCCTATGCTACAAATCCATGTGGACATCGCAGACAGTTATTTGGTCCTAGACAAGAAATGAAATCTCAGCAGACTAAAATGCCATTTAAAGAACCAGATTGAGTTTCATGAAAAAGGTTACCACATTGGGAATACAGATTCTGGCAGGAATAAAGACTTGAAATAAATCGATGCAAATTTTAGAGTACTGCAGTAACAAGATTCTTTCGAAACCGTTTTATTACATTTGATATGATAACCTTTGAGATGATCACTTTTCAGCATTTTATTGCCTTCAATATCATTGACTATACTATAGTGAACCACAGACAGAGCCACTCTGATGACTTTTTGTCCAACCCACATGCAGTAAGCTCGAAATCACAATGGTTTTGCATAATGTGTGTGTGTGTGTGTGTGCGTGCGTGCGTGCGTGCGTGCATGCGTGTGTGTGTGTGTGTGCGTCAGTCCGAGCTTGGCAGGACTTAAACTTTGTAATTCATTCATTTTCAAAACAACTAACCACAAATGCTTGATTTGGAAAATGAAAGGCAGGAAATCAGCTTAGGTCTATTTAAGTTTTTAACCCTTTGCATGCTGGGTAATTTGTTGTCTGCTAAAATGTAGTCTGCTGAATTTCTAAAATTAGCATTTTCTTCGATTTTTTTCAAAGAATACTATCAGAATAGCAACCAGTTTGGATCCTGATGAGACGCCACGTTCTGTGGCGTCTCATCTGGATCCAAACTGTTTGCAAAGGCCTACAAAATCCGGTTCCAGCGCTCAAAGGGTTAAGGGACTTGATCACAGTTTAGTAAGATGATGTACACAATAATTGTCATAGACTCAAAAAAGAATGTATAAATAAAGTTTAAATAAGAGCAATAACACTCCTTTCTAAGTAAAGGGTTAAAAAAAAACTAGTTCATTAATTTATAATCATCATTCAAAATTGGTAAAATAATAAAGCATTTGTTAAGCTTTACCTCAAAAAATGGGAAAATACGTTAAGTACTAACATACTAGTTTATATTTCTTTATGCATTTTTTTTAAAGCCTTTAGGGCGCAGTGGTAGAGGTTTCGGGTTTGAATCCCAGGGACAGTTATATTTTTTTTTTCAACTTTTGTCCTCGCTATTATAATTAGTTAAGATCATTCAATACGAATAATTACAAAAATCTGTGAATGTGAATAAGTCCCTTTTAAAGACAAAACATATTAGTCTTGTATTTAAACTAAAAGTAAACAAATTACAAAAGAGGGAGTTTTGAGAGGGAAACACATGAAGTAGTTAACGTTAGATATTAAACAGCATGGATCAATAATGTTTGGAGCTACATCGAATAAGGATTGTTCAATTCCAAAAGCATTTATATCCCAAAATTGCGATATAATTATGATTGGACACCAACAATCCATACCTTTGAAACTTGTGTATTTGCGTCACATTTGTATACAAGAGTGCCAAACTATCACAAGATACGCCCGTTTGAAGGTTTTGGACAACTTAATACCTTTACCATTTGAGTGGCAAAATGATATATTTTTAAAAATTAAGCAACACATAACTCTACCATTTGAGTGGCAAAAATATATATTTTTATGTCATAACTAACCATTTGAGAGGCAAAGTGATATATTTTTCAAAATTAAGCAACAACTACATAACTAACCATTTAACTGCATAACTAATCATACAACTTGACCTAGATATCATCTAGACACAACTTCTGACCAAATTTGGTGAAGATCGGATGAAAACTACTTCAATTTAAAAGCAGACACCATGCTAAATGCTTGAAATGCACTTAGTGACCTCGTGACCTAGTTTTTGACCTGGCATGACCCATATTTCAACTTGACCTAGATATCATCTTGACACAACTTCTGACCAAATTTGGTGAAGATCAGATGAAAACTACTTAAATTAGATAGCAGACACCATGCTAAATACTTGAAATGCACTAAGTGACCTTGTGACCTAGTTTTTGACCTGGCATGACCCATAATTGAACTTGACCTAGATATCATCTAGACACAACCTCTGACCAAATTTGGTGAAGATCGGATGAAAACTACTTCAATTAGAGAGCGGACACTATGCTAAATGCTTGAAATGCACTAAGAGACCTCGTGACCTAGTTTTTGACCCGGCATGACCCATATTTTAACTTGACCTAGATATGATCTAGACACAACTTCTGACCAAATGTGGTGAAGATCGGAAGAAAACTACTTCAATTAGAGAGCAGACACCATGCTAAATGCTTGAAATGCACTAAGTGACCTCGTGACCTTGTTTTTGACCCCGCATGACCCATATTCAAACTCAACCAAGATGTCATTAACACACAATTTCTGACCAAATTTTGTGAAGATTGGATGAAAACTACTTCAATTAGAGCCCGGACACCATGATTAATCCTTGAAATGCACAAAGTGACCCTGTGACCTAGTTTTTGACCCCACATGACCCATATTCGAACTTGGCCTAGATATTGTCTAGATACAACTTCTGACAAAGTTTGGTGAAGATCGAATGAAAAGTATTTGAATTAGAGGAGAGCGGACACTGCTGTTGACGCCGCCCCCCACCCACCTCCCGCCCGCGGCTCGCCAAGGGTTATCTTATAATACGTCCTGTTTTAAAAAACGGGCGTATAATAAGAAACAATGCTTTCAATTATAATCTTCCTTAAACTATTGCATGTTTCTTGCCATCCAATATCACACAGAGCAAATGTAAGGACAGAAAGTAGACAGTGTATTGGCCACTAAATTACAAACATCTCAGGAGACAGCAAGATAATGATATGCAAATACGCTGCCCAGCACACTACATTTTGCCTAATGAATATTGAAATAAGGGAAAACTAATACCCTGTCATGATCAACTAAACCTTGATTGATGGAAGTAAAAGACCAACAAAATGTTTGCAATATACACAAGAAAGATGAGCTTCTCTCAACAAATGAATTCTCTTGTTATGAAAGTTGATACCAGTGAATTTTGACATAGACATATTGACAGTGTATATTGAACAAATGTATTTCGTGAGTGTAAAGTTAATAACGACTGATAAACATATACATGTACCTTTTCATATTATTTCCAAAATTAAATTTCATGGAATTTAGTGCTAGCCAATCTTTGCTTATAAATATTCAAAGCACAATAATCAAAGATTGTTTATAACTTGCTGTCAGTTCTATTCTACAAAAAAACAAGAGGACCATGATGGTCCTGGAGTCGCTCACCTATTTCACACGGCACCCGGTAACAATGTGTCATAACTCCTTCATAAATTGTCCAATCGAAATGAAAATTGAGTAGACATAAGTAGGGCACCGATAGGTCATCCTGTAATAATTGTGTGAAAATCCTCTAAGTAGTTTCCGAGGAGCTGTGATAACAAGATTTTCTCCCTATATCTTCTATATAGTTAAAAGTAACAAAGGGCCATAACTCCTTCTAAAATTGTCAGATCAAAATGACAATCAGGGGGACACATCTAGGGTACCCATAGATCATCCTATTTGTGAAAGGAAATATTGATGATACAGCGATATATAGATTTATGGGTGTTTGGTGCTATGACTCGCTTAAAATAAGTTATAACAAGAAGATTTTTTAAGGTTTTTACCATATATGGTCATGGCGGCCATCTTGGTCATGTGATCCAATTTTTTTTAACAGTATTTTTGTCCCATGACCTAGGGATGCTCCACATGAAATTTGGTTGAAATTGGCTCAATGGTTTAGTAGTAGAAGATGTTTACAAATTGTGAACGGACGGACAGACAGACGGACGGACGGACGGACGCCGGACGGTGAGTGATCACAATAGCCCGGTAGCTGTATGCCATACGGTTATGGACAAGAAGATTTTTAAAGTTTTCACAAAATAAGCCTTATATAAACATATGTTCCATTTTGTGACCCCCGGGGCAGAGTCAAATTTGACCCTAGGGGCATAATTTGAACAAACTTGGTAGAGAACTTTTAGATGTCACTTCATACCAAATTTGGTAGCCCTATGCCATACGGTTATGGACAAGAAGATTTTTGAAGTTTTCACAAAATAGGCCTTATATAAGCATATGTTCTATTTTGTGACCCCCGGGGCAGAGTCAAATATGACCCCAGGGGCATAATTTGAACAAACTTAGTAGAGAACTATAAGATGTCACTACATACCAAATTTGGTAGCCCTAGGCCTAATGGTTATGGACAAGAAGAATTTTAAAGTTTTCAGAAAATAGGCAAAAACGCATAAACATGCAAAGTTCAACAAATTACTGCCGCCATGATTTTCGACGAATCAAATTTTCTTGAACAAACTTTTAGTGGGAGCCTTTAAGGAACATCCCTGTGAAATTTTTTGAAAATCCGACAAGCGGTTTCTGACAAGAAGATTTTTTAAGGTTTTTACCATATATGGTCATGGCGGCCATCTTGGTCATGTGATCAAATTTTTTTTAACAGTATTTTTGTCCCATGACCTAGGGATGCTCCACATGAAATTTGGTTGAAATTGGCTCAATGGTTTAGTAGTAGAAGATGTTTACAAATTGTGAACGGACGGACAGACAGACGGACGGACGGACGGACGCCGGACGGTGAGTGATCACAATAGCCCACCCTGAGCTATCGCTCAGGTGAGCTAAAAATACATGAAATTAACATGTCATCCGAAATATTTTTATCCGGATATATATTCACTTTTGACATATTTAAATAAAACCCGACTTTTTTCAGTTTATAAGAAAAACATGCATTACACATGTTCTTACTTCAATTCCTTTGTAAGCAGTCACCATCTGATCTAAAATGGCACTAAATGACATGGTTTTATCTCATGTTTACAAGACAAGACCAATACTTAAGAATGATCAAATGGGAAAAGGTAACCTAGCACTGGCAGTAAATATGGGGCTCATTTACAGGTCAGATTTGGAATCTCTGCTGTAAAATGAGATTTTAAATGAATTAAAGGGAGGCAAATCTGTAATAAAAAGAACATGCATAAACCGTAGTTGTTTCCCTTGTTTGAACCATGCTAAATCCTTACAAGTTTGGAAAGAATTGGATGAAAAATTTGGACTTTATTGCATAAACACCATTTTCTCAATTCAAGGGGAGGTAATTCTGTACTTCATGGACCAATAATGCTCATTTTTTGTAGGGTTCGTGTCCTCATTGATATAAAGACACTGTGCAAATTTGGAAAGGATCGGACAAAAAATGTGGAAGATTTTTGAAAGTTTTCACAAAATAGGCAAAAACGAATAAACATGCAAAGTTCAACGAGCTCCTGCGGCCATGTTTTTTGACGAATCAAATTTCTTTGAACAACTTTTTCAGGGGAGCCTTCAAAGGTCATCCCTGTGAAATTTTTTGAAAATCTGATGAGCGGTTTCTGACAAGAAGATTTTTTAAGGTTTTTACCATATATGGTCATGGCGGCCATCTTGGTTATGTGATCAAATTTTTTTTAACAATTCTTTTGTCCCATGACCTAGGGATGCTCAACATGAAATTTAGTTGAAATTGGCTCAATGGTTTAGTAGAAGAAGATGTTTACAAATTGTTTACAGACGGACGGACGGACGCCGGACGCTGAGTGATCACAATAGCTCACCCCGAGCTATCGCTCAGGTGAGCTAAAAACACATTCAAAATATTTTTATGGTTTTAAATATTAGTAACATGTTGTTTTGCAAATTAATATAAATAATTTGTATTATTTGAAGCATTTTACAAAGAAAAATCCCCATATCAGCCGTTGTCTTTGTAGTTTTTTTGTCACTGAGAGTGTTATAAGTTCAATCACTCCTAAGACAATTTCCCTGGACAAAATATAAATTAATGGGACCTTTAATTACTGCCAATTACCATGCACAGGAATGGATTTAATTGTCATTTGGTATTTTACTGCAAGTACAGAAAATAAATGTCACAATTTAGGGTTTCTCACATAAACATAATTCTCTTTCTGTATAATGCTGTAAAATTTAATTTGTGTTGCAATTCATTCAGGTATTACCTAATATTGCCCAAACCAAAACTATTTTCCTGTCCACATTTTAACACATTTACTCCATTTCTCTCTTGATTGCAGAGAATCAACGCTGGGTTTTAATGCCAATTCAAATTTGCTCTGACTATATATATATATATAATTTAAGCAAAATTTATTTGAATTTTCCGTCCATATTCTCATTGCTCTTAGGCACTTGTTTTTTTAAATGTAATTTGTTATGAAAAGATAATTAGATAAAACAAGATTGTTCTCCCAACGATAACTTCCCAACAGGGAACTTTCTAGGCAATTTGGCATTCTATTAGCTGAAATACACATACACACAACATTATCTCTTTGAGCGCTGGAACCGGATTTTGAAGGCCTTTGCAAACAGTTCGGATCCAGATGAGACGCCACAGAACGTGGCGTCTCATCAGGATCCAAACTGTTTGCTATTCTGATAGTATTCTTTGAAAAAAATAAAAGAAGATGCTAATTTTAGAAATTTAGCAGACAACATTTTAGCAGACGACAAATTTCCCAGCATGCAAAGGGTTATGGAGAAGTTGGAATCATTTTGTACCAGATACATCAAAATACACTTCAGTTCTGTTATATGGAGGTTTACCGGATCTTAGAATCACAATCACGATAAATTCGGATTGTAATATATATGCATCAGCATAGATTAGAGCAATCTCGAAACACGTTATTTACCTTACATATTGCTTAGTTTGTTATATCCATATGTTATAAATATAACAAAAAACATTATTCAACAAGCAAATTCGTTGAATTGATATCCCCGCCAAACTAGAGCTTTGTCGCAGTATACAAAGGGCCATAACTCTGTTATTAACAGATAGTGTACAATGCCATTTGGCGTGCATCATCCTCTTATCCATATATATACTCATACCAAGTTTCAATGAAATCTGCCAAAGCACTTCCAAGATATGGCTCCGGACACAAAAGTGCCGGATGGACGGAAGGAGGGACGGACAACGCCAAAACAATATGTAAGTTTTTTCAAATATGTATTATTAAATTTGTAATCCAAAAAGAATTGCCAAATTTTATTGGTCATGTTAAGTTAACAAACTCTAGCTGCAAATAAACATTTCTCATGTACTTCATGTAAATCCTTTGTAATGATTAAAATACTTCATGAACAACATCAAGTCATTCTTCTTTGGAGAAAGCAAAGGCTTTAATATTTGATAGCTGAATAAAAACTTTGTAGCGCAGAGAACTCTAAGGTTGATACTTAAAATACATATTAAGAACTTTCGAACTTATGATGCCTTGAATTAGATTTTATTGACTGGGGCTTTACAACCAATTTACAACAATCATTGGGTTATCTGTTGCATCATATTTCAGATGATAAATACAATAACATTAATAACTATAACGTTTTGTTTCATTTTTCATCACAATCATTTAATCACATATCTGAAAGCAGTCCAGAAGATTAATGAGCATTTGCTGTAATATTAGATACAGACACAATCACTTTTTATATCTCAGTTGGTAATGTTGTATGATAATAATTGAATTGTGATATAAAGCAATCAAATTGAATCTGGAAATTGAAGCCAACAAACAAACCAAAACACAACCAATATCATAATAAATGAACAGACCTTGTTTCTGGTATGGCTTTTTTGCGCCTTATAATGTCTGAAGCAACCAGTGACCGACTTGAAAGTAATATTCCAATGAATATTCTGTTTGCAGAAAACTAGCAGACCGTTTTTTGGCTCATATCCATCAATTCCCGGATGGACGTGCAAGCAGAGCTATGGAAACTGACTTATGTGCACTTAAGAGTTGATAAGGTCTTTTCACCCCTGAGGCTGCTGTTAGTGAGGACCTGGATTTGTTCCCATACCTTTTTTGGAATTTACTGTGTAGAAACCAAAACATTTACCAATGTAGAACAAACCAATTAAAATACTATTTTCAACAATGTTTTGATATAATCACCCATTTTTCCATGATTTTTTCAAATATTTTTTGTTCATTATTAAAATTTTCAATATGGTGATTAAAGCTTAATCCTTGATTATAAATATGTAAGTTGAGTTCCTCACATGCTTTATAAATTGTTGACACAGGGCATGTTTTTACCCATTTTTGCCCCATTCCCCCAGCCAAAAGTATATATTTTCCCCAAAAGTAAAAAAAGAACTTCTGAATTAACAATTAAAAATAAAATAAAACATAATATTCAAATTTTAGTTAATTTACGAAAAACAATTATTCTAATGCTATAAAAATTGGTTGTGTTTGTTTGCAATAAGAAAATATATATAAAATACCAAGATATTCATTATTTTAATAAAGTTAAAATATTTTTAAATTCCAGCTGTCAAGGACTGGTATTCCTCCAAAAAATTGTCCCCCAGGAAACGGCCCCGCCCTACTCCCCCTGGCGTGTAAACATGTCTTGGGGCTCTGCAGAAACCAGGTAACGAAAAATCAAACTTCCAACACCTCAAATCATTCATACAGTAATCGGGCAAAAGAGTACTCTTTCAATAATATGTCCCTGCCAAATATACGTAGCCCAGTATTGGATGTGCCATGTGCTTGTATATCCCTTTGCATGCTGGGAAATTTGTCGTCTCCTAAAATGTTGTCTGCTGATTTTCTAAAATTAGCATTTTCTTCGATTTTTTTTCAAAGAATACTATCAGAATAGCAAACAGTTTGGATCCTGATGAGACGCCACGTTCTGTGGCGTCTCATCTGGATCCAAACTGTTTGCAAATGCCTTCAAAATCCGGTTCCAGCGCTCAAAGGGCTAAGGGAGCAATTGTCATTCATCGTGGGAACATGGAGTGTCACATAATGGACTGGAACACTCTGCAGAACTGAGAACATTAGACCCAGGTGTTAAAATGAAGATCAGCAGCTCTATGTTGTTAAGGCAAATGTCTCAAAAGTTGCATGATATGGCAAACGTCAAAAAAGCAGTTTAATTAAACATTTACATCATGTTTTCCTAAAACAATATCAGTTTTTGTTTTTTACAACATAATATTTCAAAATTGGCATTATTAGGCAAATGCAAAACAGTTTAATTGCACTTTTATTTTAAACAATATATCCCTTTAAGGCACCATAAACAAATGGTTGCATGATAAGGAACATTTTACATTAAATTTCTATATCATTATATATATTCCAAGATAAATATTAGTTGTTACAATGTTTTTTTAAGGAACTGGGTCCATATTCACCAACCAACTCTTAGATGTAAGATATAAAACAAGGGCTGTTTGTAAAACATGCATGCCCCCCAAATGGGCTGTCAGTTGTAGTGGCAGCCATTGTGTGACCTTGACCTTTGACCTAGGGACCTGAAAATCAATAGGGGTCATCTGTCAGTCATGACCAATGTCCCTTTGAGGTTTCGTGATCCCAGGCCTAAGCGTTCTTGAGTTATCATCCGGAAACCATTTTACTGCTTCAGGTCACTGTGACCTTGACCTTTGACCTAGTGACCTGAAAATCAATAGGGGTCATCTGCCGGTCATGACCAATGTCCCTATGAAGTTTCGTGATCCCAGGCCTAAGCGTTCTTGAGTTATCATACGGAAACTATTTTACTTCTTCAGGTCCCTGTGACCTTGACCTTTTACCTAGTGACCTGAAAATCAATAGGGGTCATCTGCCGGTCATTACTAATGTCCCTATGAAGTTTCGTGATCCCAGGCCTTAGTGTTCTTGAGTTACCATCCGGAAACCATTTTACTGCTTCAGGTCACTGTGACCATGACCTTTGACCTAGTGACCTGAAAATCAATAGATGTCATCTGCCAGGCATGACCAATGTCCCTATGAAGTTTCGTGATCCCAGGCCTAAGCGTTCTTGAGTCATCATCCGGAAACCATTTTACTGCTTCAGGTCACTGTGACCTTGACCTTTTTGACCTAGTGACCCAAAAATCAATAGGGGTCATCTGCCGGTTATGACCAATGTCCCTATGAAGTTTCATGATCCCAGGCCTAAGCTTTCTTGAGTTATCATCTGGAAACCATTTTACTGCTTCAGGTCACTGTGACCTTGACCTTTGACCTAGTGACCTGAAAATCAATAGGGGTCATCTTCTGGTTATAACCAATGTCCCTATGAAGTTTCCTGATCCCAGTCCTAAGCGTTCTCGAGAAATCATCCGGAAACCATTTTACTGCTTCAGGTCACTGTGACCTTGACCTTTGATCTAGTGACTTGAAAATTGATAGGGGTCATCTGCCGGTCATGACCAATGTTCCTATGAAGTTTCGTGATCCCAGGCCTAAGCGTTCTTGAGTTATCATCCGGAAACCATTTTACTGCTTCAGGCCACTGTGACCTTGACCTTTGGCCTAGTGACCTCAAAATCAATAGGGGTCATCTGCCAGTCATGACCAATGTCCCTATGAAGTTTCATGATCCTAGGCCTAAGCGTTCTTGAGTTATCATCCAGAAACCATCTGGTGGACGGATGGACGGACGGACGGACCGACCGACATGTGCAAAACAATATACCCTCTCTTCTTCGAAGGGGGGCATAATAAAGAATATTGTTGAAACTGTAATGTTTTTCTAATATTACAGTCTAACCTGTCAATAAAGACCACTCAAGGGATTTGGTCGTTGTGGTCTTTGTTCACAGGTGGTTTTTATTCGCAGGGTCGATTGAAACATTGACAAATATGCTTGTAGGCTTTTTACAGGTACCGTATCTATGCATGTTCTCTATTGTTTAAATGTTTGAATACTAATGCATGTATAATTAAATAAAGGATTGCAAAAACAGTTTTGTTTTTGTATTTATTATTTCAATTTCCTTATGTTTTTATTATTTATTTCATTAATCATATACATGTATAAACAACTATTGACATACATGTATATGCACATGTACTTATACAGAGAATAAAGTACAAAATGCAAATAACATAGAAAACATTTATACATAAATCACTACTTCACAACCAGTAAAGTTGACAATAATGGACAATATACGACAATTTACTTATCTATAATATATACACGTCTTATCTCAGAGAAATTTAAGAAAAGAATGAATATCAAAAGGCATGTGTGTAATTGGCAGCATAATTAATTGTTACAAAACCGTACATTTCCTTAATGAGTTTATGAAAGCCCCAAACTGTTCTTTGATATTTTCGCCAATTATTACATAAATTGCGAGTCACGAAAATACAAAGGCAACTTCTTACACTTTCGACAAACTGTCAAATGCATTAAAGAAGCAGGTGGCTACCAATTAGCAATGTGTGTAAAAAAAACAAACAACTGCTATCGAGTGCAGTAAACTGTCACTTGCCAATATCACCATAGCGACCGACGAGTCCACTGGTAAGATGTTTATCACGTGACTACCATCGCTTCATGGCGTCCATTTTTTATTGAAAGTTGCGAAATCGTTGATTGTTAGGATTGAAGTGGTCGTTGTTAGCTATCAAAATGGACTTTTGGGAATGTAAAATGGCGGTCTTTGGTCTTTGTTCGCAGGTGGGCTTTATTCGCAGGTGCAATTTTTAGTGAAATCGTTCGGGAGGAAATAGATGTGGTCTTTATGGACAGGTGGTCGCTATTAAAAGGTGGTCTCTGGGACAGGTTGGACTGTATTATACAGTTCAATTTTAACATGAAATTTAACAGCTCTAACAACACAGTTCTTCCTTTAAAACAATATAACTATGACATAAGGAATATTTGCAGCCTGTATATTATATTCAAAGGCTGAACATATTTTTCTTGGTTCTATTAAAGTCCTTTCTTCATTATTAAGTCTAAGAATCGGGGTATATAGGTCTTCTATTACAACGGTTGCACAATAACATAAATACTTAGAATATGTTTCAAAATCAGAGTATGCACAAAACATTATTGTGAACAGTAAAGATATGGTTTTTTTTGTTTCAAATAAAAGAATTGTTTGATTTTATGACTGTTGTTGACATTGACAAATNCATAAATCAAAATACATTTATGTCTGCCCTTGTTCTGCAGACTCATATGACTGGATTTTCTATGTTTGTTAAATATATACATTGTTTATGAGACTTTTGTGACGCACGCTATTATTTTTTCGTTCTTCAAGCAGAAATATTCAGAATTTTATAGTATTATTAGAAACAGTTATATGAGCTGACATACAATACTGAAAATGGCAAATTATTTTAATTATGTGTTTCAATTTAACCCTTTGAGCGCTGGAACCGAATGTTGAAGGCCTTTGCAAACAGTCTGGATCCAGATGAGACGCCACAGAACGTAGCGTCTCATCAGGATCCAAACTGTTTGCTATTCTGATAGTATTCTTTAAAAAAAAATCGAAGAAAATGCTAATTTTAGAAATTCAGCAGAAGACATTTTAGCAGACGACAAATTTCCCAGCATGCAAAGGGTTATTACTGTACAATTCTTTATATTCATTGGCATGAACTTTTGTGGTTTTTCAGTATGTCCTGTAAAATGGGAAACTTTTATACAGGACCTCCTCTTTTTTTTACAGGACCTATGTGCTACAGAATATAATATTAATATAACCAGGTTTCACATCTTTGTAATATCTCAAGAACATGTCAGTGTTCCAAAAACATAAGTAGCAAATACATTAAGAGTATGAGTGCTGAAATGTCAAATGTCACCTAAGTACAAAGTGTAATGCACCCTAAGTAGAGTAGAATCTGTATTGCAAAACAAACCCAGGAAGTGTATGTGGATTACGTAGGATATAAATGTCTTTCTCGGCTACGCATATTCGATCTTTAAATAATAAAACATTGGGAATAATTTATTGTCAGGAAATTAAATTAGTGGATCCATTTACCCACGAAATCAAAGAAAATTAATTACAGTCAAAACTGAGAACAGCGGTCAGTCAGTCAAGGAAAATGACCAAAGTGGACGTTGTCGACAAGTGACCGCTATTCTCAGATCACCACTTTTTCGATGGTTGGTCAGTTGGTAGTATTGCTACATCGTAACCCCACCCAGTCGTTCGCACACAGTGTAAAGCAAAGGTTTATTTCCAACAACTTAGCATAACATAAATAATTTCTATTGAATAATACAGAATAATGTTTTATAAATTGATTTAATTTCATATTTATTTTTAAACAAAAAACAAAATCTATGACTTTATCGATGATAGAATTGTCATTTAATAATGCATCTCGTTCATTCAGTAAATCTGACAGTTCGTATAACGTTCATTGGGATGTATTTTTAAATACAAATTATCAAGTGTCATTGACGTGACACGTCAGAACAAATATAAAAGCGGATTCGCTGTCATAAACCGTAAGTACGGTATTACTGTATCGTTCTAAATCAAGGAAAAAGACGCCAAAATCTTGTTTAAAAATATCTAGTTTGTTATAAAAGTTGCTATTCAATGTCTGTTTTTCCTTAATAGACAATCACTTATCCTTTCATCGCCTTCTTATAAAAACACTCGCCAGCTTTAAGTGTTGTTTTTAACACCTTATCAGCGACTATTGACTAAAAATGTCACGGGCTCATGCTTTGTCGTTATGAATGCAGCCGATACTTGCTACTATATATAATACACATTCCTATTGTTACGTGCATCTGTTTGTTTCTGTGTTCTTACTTTTCGCGACTCGAAATGACTGACAAATGACCGTTGTTTTCAGTTCAAACATGACTTTCGGAGTGAAATATACTGGCCCCTGGCCGTTATGGACAATAGACCATTATTCTGAAGTGTAATATAGAGTGATTTTCGTCGGGGGGAGGGGGGATCCAGACTGACTGTTGTCTGCAATTGACTGTTATTCTCAAGTGACCATTTTATAAGGTCAGTTTTTACTGTAATCTAATAAAAAGTAATGATTTTGCACTATTTACAAAAACATAAACAACCTGCATAAATATTCGTAGAATTCTCTGCAAGTGATAATGTTTATTACATTTACAGAGTTGCTATCGTAAAATCTCCAATTGAAATCTCACGCAGCAATAAACGCAGTCTGCATATTACAATCAGATTAGAACAAATCATAAAACAGCATTAAGTTAATAGTTTTTATTATCGATATCTGATCAAACTGCGCTTCATGTTCTATATTTATAATGCAGAAAACATTTTAAAATATGGTAAAAAAAACATTTTATAACATAAAAATTGATAAGTTCATTTGGTTGATAAAAATATTTTCACTAGAATGAAAGTAATTAACAAACATAAGAACTTTCGCCCATCTATGATGTCTTGACTTAGATTTTATTGACTGGGGCTTCAAAACCAATTTACAACAATCATTGGGTTATCTGTTGCATCATATTTCAAATGATTAATACAATAACATTTATAACTATAACATTTTGTTTCATTTTTCATCACAATCATTTAATCACATGAGAGCAGTCCGGAAGATTAATGAGCATTTGCTGTAATATTGGATAAGGCAACAATCGCTTTTTATATCTAAATGGGTAATATTGTATGATAATAATAGAATTCTGATATAAAGCAATCAAATTGAATCTGGAAACTGAAGCCAGCAAACAAACAGAAACACAATCAATATCATCATAAATAAAAAGAGCTTGTTTTGGGGTTGGCTTTTTTTTGCCCTAATGTCTGAAGCAACCATTGACCGACTTAAATGTAATATTCCAAATAAATATTCTGTATGCAGAAAACTAGTAGACCATTTTTTGGCTCATATCTATCAGTCCCCCCCCCCCAGGTGATTGAAATGCAAGCAGAGCTAGGGAAACTGACTATTGTGCACTTTAAGTTTATGAGGTCCTTCCACCAATCACCCATCTTTATATGATTAAAAAAAAAAAATCTGAATTCCAATAACCCTTGGTGTAAGTCGAGTTCCTCATATGCTATATTTATTGTTGACACAGGGCATGTTTTTGTCCATTTTTAAGGGGGAAATTCGGCCCCATTCCCCCCCAGCCAAAAGTATATATTTCTTCACCCCCCCCCCCAAAATCCCTTCTGAATTTTTCTTTCAAATAATAAAAAACTGATTTTTCTATTTTAGTTTATTTCAGTAAAACAAGTATTTTCATACTATAACACATTGCCTGCTGTTATTTGAAATAAGAATATATAATCAAAATACCAAGATTTTCATTATTTTGATAAAATTTAAATATATTTTAATTCCAGCTGTCAAGGCGTCCCTCGTAAAAATTCCCCCAAGGGAAACGGCCGCTGCCCTATTTCCCAGGCGTGTGAAAATGCTTGCAACACTAAAGAAACCAGTAACAAACAATCAATCCTCGATCACTTCAATTCATTCATACAGAAATCGGACACAAGAGAACTCTTTCAACAATATGTCCCTGCCAAATATACCCAATTATAGCCCAGTATTGAATGTGCCATGTGCTTGTACATGGGAGCAATTGTCATTGATTGTGAGAACAAGGAGTGTCACAAAATGGACTGGATCGAACACTCTGCACAACTGAGAACATTAGACTGAAGCGCCTAAACAAAGATCAGCTCTATGTTTTAAAGGCACAATATTTTAAAAGTTGCAAGATAAAGCAAATGTCAAAAAAGGTTAATTACAAATTTACATTATGCTTTCTATGGTGAATATTGGTTGTTTATGTTTAAAGCGCAATATTGAAAAAGTGGCATTATTAGATCAATTTTAAACAATTCAATTGCTCTTTTATTTTATGCATTCCAAGATTTGTGGCAAAATACCGGTACAAACAAATATGTGAACATGTTCCTTTAAGGCACCATATACAAATAGCTGCAAGATAAGGAGCATTTTATATTAAAGTTCTATATCATTTTATATATTCCGAGATAAATATTGGTTGTATTTTTTAAAGGAACTGGGTCCGTATTCACCAAACAACTCTTACACTTAAATCTTAAAATAAACAAGTGATGTGTTTGAGAAACACTATACCCCCTTTTGAGCGATTTTGACCCATATATTTGAACTTTGACCTTGAAGGATGACCTTGACCTTGACCTTTCACCACTCAAAATGTGCAGGTCCATGAGATACACATGCATGCCAAATATCAAGTTGCTATCTTCAATATTGCAAAAGTTATGACCAAAGTTAAAGTTTTGGGACAGACAGACAGACAGACAGATAGACAGGCCAAAAACAATATACCCCCTCTTCTTCGAAGAAGGGGGCATAAAACATATTCTTAATAAGAATATGTTAAAATCACAGAAAGCACTAGTTAATACTGTGAACAGTAAAACTATCTTTTTTCAAAGAAAGGAATTGTTTGATTTTCTGATTCCTGATGACATTGACAAATCACCAATCAAAATAGGAAAAATCTTTTGTGCAAGATGAACATTAAACAAAAATTAATGCTGTAATAAAATTGTACATTTTTTTTAAATTGAAGCAAAACAAGATATGCCTCCATAGGGCATGACCATCATTTTACTTTTGTCTCAAAAATCCACATATGTAAAAAAAAACTCAACCTTGATCAGAAAGTCATGTAGGTGGATTCACACATCAAGTAAATATCTGAAAGCGCAAACAAATCCGGAAAAAGTTTTATTTTAGAGGAAATGGTTATATCCAAGGCCCGTTACTTCAACAAACAAGAAACTGTCGGAGACGGGTGATGCTCCCCAAAGTTTTTCTTTGTCACAATATTGCACTTTATATTCAGATAAAAGGAAACATCTTGTGGGGCATAACTTTGGACAAAAATATGTACAGTTTATAGAAAATTTCAANACGCCGGACGGTGAGTGATCACAATAGCTCACCCTGAGCTATCGCTCAGGTGAGCTAAAAACATTGTAAATTTATTTAAATTATAGAAAAAAAAAAGTATCGGGTATAAATTAAATTTTATTATTTTTGTATCATAATTATTTAATATCACAGAGCAACAAATCTCTTGTTATTTCAATGCTCCACCATTGTAAATAAAGCCGAATTGTGATAGGAATTATATATTAATTTTGTAAAAAACAACAATTTATTTGGATTTAATTTATCATTTAATTAATTTTGTTTACTTACCTTCTGTGCTCTTCTTCAGCCATAATAACTAATAATTTATTTCCAATATAATATTGTCACAAGTTTGCTTCCAAACAGCTTCTAAATTAACCATGCCGAGATAATGTATCCATAATTAACACAAAAAAGTTGGCGATTCGTTTTATGCTAACAAAAGTATTTATATGTGTCTTCTGGCGGTTAAATATCCACTTTTGTTTATTAAAAAGTCTATGAACAAAACGTGTACATATCTATATGTGTATTGGGAGAACTCTTTAACATCTACATATCTATATGTGTATTGAGAGAACTCTCTAAAAGGAGGTAGGAACTCTCCACAATGTTTCCTCACCAGACAAGGCTCGGAATACTATCTATTTCTCGGGAAGTTTTTCTAGTCAAAAATCAATACAATCTGTCAAACACGGAATCAGAGAAACCAATTGCAGTCGAGTCTCCTTCCTACCTAATCAGAATGGCATATACTGCAAATAATTGTGTCTGAAACAGCATTTTCTATGCATTTTTGGAACATTAATTATTCCACTGTTTATGTTAATGTTCATGTAGATACTAAGAATAATTATAGCATATAAAGATTTAGAGGTTGAGGGAAACAGCATATGCAACCTCAAAAATTTGACACGGTTTAACTTTTTTTCATTCACACTAACTTATTTCCATGAAAACTTTGTGGTGTGTCGATGGATTTGTGAAGCCAATTTATATGTTCCTGTATAACATAAATTGCTCCATTTTGTTACACGATTTGTTTCCATAAATATACAATAACAAATAACCACAAAAAAGGTTGTCTGCGCCAAAGCGAAAAAAAAAATGTGTTTGAGAAATAAAGCATCTAACATAAGATTAAAATGACTAACAATAAGAAATGTGTCCCCCCGACACGGATGCCCCCAACTCCAACTTTGTCACTACATAAAAGCATAACCATGTAAATGTTCCATACAATTGGATGAAACCCAGGATTAATGCCCAAGTTTATACAGCTAAAGTAGTAAAGGATTGTATGCCTAAGACATTTTCATACAGTTTGATGAAAGTCAAATGAAAACTTTGATTTATAGAGTGGACAATGAGTGCCAAACTGTCACAAAAAATGCCCGTTTGAGGGTTGGGAATACTTTGGTGAAGATCGGATGAAAATTATTTGAATTAGAAAGCGGAAACCATGCTGAATGTTTAAAACGCACAAATTGACTCCGTGACCTAGTTTTTGACCCGGCATGACCCATGTTCAAACTTGGCCTAGACATCATCTAAATACAACTTCTGACCAAGTTTGGTGAAGGTCAGAAGAAAATTACTTCAATTTGAGAGTGGACACCAAGCTAGATGTTAAAAACACACTTAGTGACCCCGTGACCTAGTTTTTGACCCGGCATGGCCCATGTTTGAACTTGGCTTAGAGATCATCTAGATAAAACTTCTGACCAAGTTTGGTGAAGATCGGATGAAAACTACTTGAATTACAGAGCGGACACCATGCTGAATGTTTAAAATGCACTTAGTGACCCTGTGACCTTTTTTTTTGATCTGGCATGGCCCATGTTCGAACTTGGCCTAGACATAATCTAGATACCATTTCTGACCAAGTTTGGTGAAGATTGGATGAAAACTACTTGAATTAGAGAGCGGACACCATGCTTAATGTTTAAAATGCACTACGTGACCCCGTGACCTAGTTTTTGACCCATCTTCGAACATGGCCTAGACATCATCTAGATACAACTTCTGACCAAGTTTGGTGAAGATTGGATGAAAACTACTTGAATTAGAGAGCGGACACAAAAAGCGTGATGTACGGACAGACTGACCGACGGACAGACGGACAGTGCGAAAACTATATGCCTCCCGTTGGGGGCATAAAAAAGAAAGTAAACGGCACATATTACAGACTTGCACATTGCACATTCACAGGACTTTGCTTAAATATGTGTATGTGCCAATAACACATTACAATAACATGAGATGTGCACATTATTATTTTTTTAAACGGTTGGTTATGGTTAAATAGACCATACCCCGTAACCAAAATCATGTATCAGCGCCTGTATATTTTTGTTTTTCCTACTGGGTATTGTTTATTCCTTGTTATTTTGCCATTATGAATCTTAAGTGCAAATTAAATTTTACCCAATGGCAAAACTTTGCAAGGTTTCCCACTTCTGAGATAATTTCTTTCCTTTCACAGACAATTTTAAAAAGATTTTGCAAGACCAACTGAGCTTCATCCGTATAACATTCTCACAAAATTCATATATAAGTAATAAAAATGCATTAACAAAATTGTTTTTTATTTGACGCATGTGTATTTTTTTATTTCTTGATTGTTATTTTGACGATGAGCTGTATATNACAGTCATAAAGAAGGATGTAATTTTTACCTAAATACCGTTCCATAATCCCCTCAATAACTGGACAGACACACATCCATGAACCCCTTCTGGGATATAAGACTTAAAGTGGCAATGTCCTGCATGTACAGTCAGAGTTTTCACACAATGGTGAAGTATTGCACACCAGTGAAATCTAAGATAATAGATTAGGTAAAATAATAGATTATGTAAAGGCAATGCCCTGTCTGGTTTCCTTGTGGGTCGAGACACTAACAGCACATTAAGGTAGTAGCAGACTAATGGAATCGCGGAATATCTGGTAAATATGGAATAAGTTTGTAACAGATCGGTTTTGCTCGGTATATTGACAGATATTTTCGAACAACTGCAATGTCAAAAAGTGACATATATAAGTAATTTACATTTTTAAAATAAACAAGAGATGTGATTGTCAAAAACACAATGCCCCCTTTTGCGCCGCTTTGATTATTTTTTTTGACCTTTGACCTTGAAGGATGACCTTGACCTTTCACCACTCAAAATGTGCAGCTCCATGAGATACACATGCATGCCAAATATCAAGTTGCTATGATCAATATAGCAAAAGTTATGACAAAACTTTAACCTAGGTTAAAGTTTTAAGACAGACAGACAGACACAATGACGGACAGACAGACAGGCCGAAAACAACATACCCCCTTTTTTTTTAAAAAGGGGTCATAAAAATTAACTTAGTACCAAAGTTTGGACATATATTTATCTTGGTTGAATTTGTCCTTATTTTTAATAGGTCTACTGTATATTTTCTTTACTTTTATTGATATTGTTTGTATAAACATTGTATACTAATAATTATCATGCCTAGGAATGCTGTTAAAGCTGTTAAAAAGTATTAAATATGTTATAAATAAAAAAATATGATCATTATTTTTGGCTTTTTCTAAAATGAGCTTATGTTGGCTGAAGCATATTTTTTACTAAGGGGGTTGCAGGAAAAAAATGCCATTTTTTTTTTTATTATGCTGTTAAGGATCTTCCCAACATCTTTGTGACAGTATATTATGATGAAAACAAAATATAACACACTTGTGATTATGACCAGCAGTCTGCTACTGCATTAACCCTTTGCATGCTGGGAAATTTGTCGTCTGCTAAAATGTCATCTGCTGAATTACTTAAATTAGCATTTTCTTCGATTTTTTTCCAAAGAATACTATCAGAAAAGCAAACAGTTTGGATCCTGATGAGACGCCACGTTCTGTGGCATCTCATCTGGATCCAAACTGTTTGCAAAGGCCTTCAAAATCCGGTTCCAGCGCTCAAAGGGTTAAGAAGTCATTTGACAGGTGGCCGGGCAGTTTGCACCACAAATTGGCAAATGGCTTAATTAAATTGCGTTACTGTCATTTTTTATGGAGGAAAGACAGAGAAAGAATGAATAACCGTGTACTGGTAATTCTTAAAGTCTGAGACATCTATCATCAAGAAGTAACACATTTATGATTGAGTCTTTTAGAAGATTCTGGTCTACTTTTGTCAAAAGCTTCTTCATACTGGTATTCCCTAATAATTGCACCTGTTGAAATAGATGCCCCACCCTACTAAATACCATAAATCATTCATATAATCAGAGCTACAGATAACTTTTCTGAGTAAATGGGTAAATACCCACTACTTTTGAGTTCAATTGGGTATTTTCATTTTCAATTGGGTACAAAAAAAGTCGGTACCCACTACTTTAATTGACAATTGGGTATTTGTGTATACAAATTGGGTATTTTCATTGTCTTCATATGCCCATACATTTGTTAGCTTTAGATTACTTTTCTGGCACAAAGAACAACACAGTGTTAATCCAGTCTCCCCTTTCTTTACAAATAGCCATGGATACTTGCTAGTCCATTCATGAAATGTTTTTTATCAACGCGTTCCCCGGTGTGTTTTCGTTTCGCGACTTTTTTCTAGCGAAAGTTCGATGATTTTGTCCACCAGTATTCTTACAATGTAAGCACTGTCAGCGCTTGCCTCCGACACAACATCATCAAGAATTAGTTTCACTATATTTTCCGCTTCTGATTGTGTGTTGCTCGCGGTTAAATAACTAAAAATTATTTTTTGTGTGTGCCTGGGACACGATATTTCCCTTTTTACGGCCTCGCAGTTTTGACGTTTTCACAACAATAACACGTAGTTACATAGACGCTTTCTTCCGTACATATTATTGTGCTGAAGGTTATACTGAAAGCGCTTGGACGAAGCGGAAAGAATCCGGGTATATACTGATAGCGCGCTTTCGGTAAATCTAGTAACCGGATTTACTTGTTACCCAGAGGAAAAATACGGTATGCGTAATCGGCAATTTCAATTGGGTTTTGGTACGCAGAGTTTTATTTTCTATGCGTAATCGGCAATTTTACATTGGGTATTTATGCAAATATGCACCTTATCTGTAGCTCTGTATAATACAAAAAATTCCATGCCTAATAAATGCTTTTGTTCTTGAATATAATCAATGCAAATACATTAACTGTACGTAAATCTTTTACTGAAATGTTACCACAGTGAGATATCCAGTCAACTTATTATATTTTTCTGATAGTGGTATACATTATAAAAGAATGTCATTATTTTGACTTTTAATAAATGCCCCCACTATGGAAAATATGAGTCTTCGAGGGCTGATAGGATGTTTATTAGGGAATCTACAGTATGGATACGTCTTATAATACTACAAAACAGTGATACATAAGAAAAATATCCAATTGTCTCTGTAAATCGCCTCTAAAAACAATTAGGACTAAGACCACAAAATAGGAATGTGTTGCAAAGATTAGGAATGTGTTGCAAAGATTGTGTCATCAAAAGTTCCAAAACAGCTACTTTATTATTTATTTTTTTTTTTATCACAAAATAGGAATGTGTTGCAAAGATTGTGTCATCAAAAGTTCCAAAACAGCTACTTTATTATTATTTTTTTTTTTTTTATCTTTACCCACATTTGACAATTCAGAAGCATTGGAGAGTGAATTTATTCATGAAGTCATGCCAAGTCATCCAAGGTTCAGAATGGCCTGGCAAATTTAATTTTGTATCCATAGCTATATTGGTTCAAAAAGTGATGATCAAGGGAATATTAGGATCAATTGCAACACAAATTTACATAAGATGTGGTAACTCAATTTTCAAACAACAACAACCAGCAACATTGAGCTGAACGTATCTCCCAGTTGGAGAGTTCATCATTTTCCAACAACAACAGCCAGCAACATTGAGCTCAACATATCTCCTATTTGAAGAGTTCATCATTTTTCAGCTTGACTTAATTCTTGACATGTCTGCATCCAGAAATCATATCTCAATTAATCATTAATTGCTTTAGTGCCTCATTCAGTAGGAACTGACACGCTTTTCCCACAATTTTATTAATGAATATCGCTGATTGTTTCTTGTGATTAGTTTTGGTATGTGAAGAATATTTATGCATGTATTAATTCACTTTGTCAATGTTAATGATAGAAAGACCGGTATTTTGGCAAGGGAAATCTTATAAATTTACATTATTATGCAAGTTTGGAGTTTTGAGCTCTTTTCAGTCTGGTCAGTTGTGTGACATTGTTTTGCACAAGATTCGTAGCCTAAAGTGCAACGCTACTTGACAACTTCAATTAGACTGATTAAGGTCTCAGAACACCATACTTAAATGTAACATCCCTTACGAAAATTTAGGCCCTGCGGCAACTATTAGCGACTAAGTTGCCGCAATGTTGCGGCTCAGTTGCCGCTTTGTAGCCACAAGGCTGTTTTTCGTATGCAAATGAGCTTTCTGGCTGCTTGTTGCAGCTCGGTTGTTGCAGCTTGTTCTGGCTATGTTGCCGCTGATAGTTCTGACTCTGCTCTGGCTACTAGTTGCGGCTCGGTTGCTGCTACAAGTTGCGGCTATGTTGCCGCTACTAGTTTGGATTATGTTGCCGCTACTAGTTGCTGCTCTGTTGCCGCTACTAGTTTGGATTATGTTGCCGCTACTAGTTCTGGCTGTGCTCTCGCAACTTGTTCAGGCTATGTTGCCGCTACTAGTTTTGGCTATGGTCTATTGTGAAAGTGACCTTGACCTTTGACCTAGTGACCCCAATTTCAATAGGGGTCATCTAATGTCCAAGGCCAATGAACTTGTCTACCGACAGACATCCAGCAAAACAATATACCCCCTCTTCTTCGAAGGGGGGCATAATAATTAACATTTTGCATGATATATACAGTTTAAAGCAGATGCACAATTCCTCACAAATTCCCCTTAGGGTCATTTAGGTATAGACCTTACCATTGTATTCTATCAAGTACTGACTGATGATTGCAATCCTTGACAGCCATGAACATATATGAACCTACAATACCATATTATAAATTGCAAAGCAATGCATTTTCTACTAAGAAACTCTCCTAAGTCTATAGTTAAGTGTTATTTGAAGTAAAATGTTATTGGATTTAGTTTTGACTTGTTTTTTTATTATCTTTACGATAACAAAACTGTCTAAAAGTTTTTTCATGATTAAGGACAAATGTTCGGATTTTTTTTTACCATTTAGGACACCTGTCCTGAGGAAAGTGGGGCCAATCTGAAACACTGCAACATAATTTATTTTTATGCCCCCGGTAGGAAGGCATATAGCAGTTGAACTGTCAGTCCGTCTGTCTGTCTGTCTGTCTGTCTGTCTGTCTGTCTGTCTGTCTGTCTGTCTGTCTGTCTGTCCGTCCTCCGTCCATCGGTCCATCTGTGTGTCCGTCCGAAAACTTTAACGTTGGTAATAACTTTTGCAATATTGAAGCAACTTGATATTTGGTATGCATGTGTATCTCATGAAGCTGCACATTTTGAGTGGTAAAGGTTTAAGGTCACAGGGTCATCCTTCAAGGTCAAAAAACAAAATCAAGGGAAGTAATTAGCTTTAAAAAGGGAGATAATTTCTAAACCTGCCAAAAGATATATTGAAATTTTATATATGAAACCATACAACTGAAGCATAATGAAAATGACATTTTATGGTCAAGCCAAGCACACAATGATACTTTTGGGCATACAAGTATCTAAGGTACTTTAAGGTTACCTGTGAATCTGTATACCTGAATAATTATTTGCAACTAAAAATAGAGATTTGTTAAAGAACAATTATTTTAAAGGGAAGTAATTCATATAATTATAAATCTCATATTATATATTTCCTTACCAAGAATTTAAGTTCTTTTCACAGTTACTGTACAGATTTTGTATTTTGTTTATTTAGAACTTCAATGATTGATTTGTCAATTTTTTTTCTTAATTATATAACTATCATTTCATTCCTGTACTAATTTGTGAATGGTAGATTTCATAACTTAACTGTGGACTTATGTCCATAGATACATGATGAACTGTGGCTATGATCTCTTTGATTAAACCACAGGCCTTGGTAGTCAGTGATGTCTGCCTTGGTCATNCACGCACGCACGCACGCACGCACGCACGCACGCACGCACGCACGCACGCACGCACGCACGCACGCACGCACGCACGCACGCACGCACGCACGCACGCACGCACGCACGCACGCACGCACGCACGCACGCACGCACGCACGCACGCACGCACGCACGCACGCACGCACGCACGCACGCACGCACGCACGCACGCACGCACGCACGCACGCACGCACGCACGCACGCACGCACGCACGCACGCACGCACGCACGCACGCACGCACGCACGCACGCACGCACGCACGCACGCACGCACGCACGCACGCACGCACGCACGCACGCACGCACGCACGCACGCACGCACGCACGCACGCACGCACGCACGCACGCACGCACGCACGCACGCACGCACGCACGCACGCACGCACGCACGCACGCACGCACGCACGCACGCACGCACGCACGCACGCACGCACGCACGCACGCACGCACGCACGCACGCACGCACGCACGCACGCACGCACGCACGCACGCACGCACGCACGCACGCACGCACGCACGCACGCACGCACGCACGCACGCACGCACGCACGCACGCACGCACGCACGCACGCACGCACGCACGCACGCACGCACGCACGCACGCACGCACGCACGCACGCACGCACGCACGCACGCACGCACGCACGCACGCACGCACGCACGCACGCACGCACGCACGCACGCACGCACGCACGCACGCACGCACGCACGCACGCACGCACGCACGCACGCACGCACGCACGCACGCACGCACGCACGCACGCACGCACGCACGCACGCACGCACGCACGCACGCACGCACGCACGCACGCACGCACGCACGCACGCACGCACGCACGCACGCACGCACGCACGCACGCACGCACGCACGCACGCACGCACGCACGCACGCACGCACGCACGCACGCACGCACGCACGCACGCACGCACGCACGCACGCACGCACGCACGCACGCACGCACGCACGCACGCACGCACGCACGCACGCACGCACGCACGCACGCACGCACGCACGCACGCACGCACGCACGCACGCACGCACGCACGCACGCACGCACGCACGCACGCACGCACGCACGCACGCACGCACGCACGCACGCACGCACGCACGCACGCACGCACGCACGCACGCACGCACGCACGCACGCACGCACGCACGCACGCACGCACGCACGCACGCACGCACGCACGCACGCACGCACGCACGCACGCACGCACGCACGCACGCACGCACGCACGCACGCACGCACGCACGCACGCACGCACGCACGCACGCACGCACGCACGCACGCACGCACGCACGCACGCACGCACGCACGCACGCACGCACGCACGCACGCACGCACGCACGCACGCACGCACGCACGCACGCACGCACGCACGCACGCACGCACGCACGCACGCACGCACGCACGCACGCACGCACGCACGCACGCACGCACGCACGCACGCACGCACGCACGCACGCACGCACGCACGCACGCACGCACGCACGCACGCACGCACGCACGCACGCACGCACGCACGCACGCACGCACGCACGCACGCACGCACGCACGCACGCACGCACGCACGCACGCACCCACGCACGCACGCACGCACGCACGCACACACACACACACACACATATATATATATATAATATATATATTTATATATTATTTTATTACATATCGAGCAGTCAGACACACAACACAAGTTATGTTTTTTACAGTCCATTAACGGAAAATTAAATAAATCGTGAGTCGAATCGGAAATAAGTTAATAACAGAGTTGTTTTTTGGATGTAACCATTTTTTGAATTTACTAAATATGCCTTTCTTTATAAAGGTAATGCAAATACAAATGAGCTTTTAAATTTATTAGTTGTTTTGATAAAATTATTTATTTATAATTTTCAAATGAGCAGAACTATACAAACTCTTAGAGCAGCAAAATCGTTCCTCGACCCTCACACGCATATTGACGAGGAAAATAAAGTTTATTGAACGAAACAAAAGGGACAAAAAAAGAGTTCGCTCTAAAACAATCTTCAGGAGAGACGCATTGACCTTTTTCGAATGTTAACGTTTGTAAGGCTTATTTGTGTTGAGACAAGTTTTATTACTACGTGAGAAATGTTTGAACTCTTTATCTGGAAATAGGCTTTTTTATGTTTAATCAAAAGACTACCAGTCTCCTTTGATCGTCCAATTAACGATCGATATCGCGTTTACAAACGTATTTTATCCACCAACAGCATTGATAAAGTCTAATTGCAAAGAAATCAATGCCTAATTAGGGTAAACAAACAAATTATCCTTAAATTTATTTTCAATGCCGGTGAAATATTAAGCTGGCAAAAGCTCGGATATAGTAAAACAAACACTAGTCGCGGACATAAGTGGCGGACTAATGAAACTCTGCCATTAAAATAGTGATTATCTATAAATACCCGAAAGAAAAACTGTCTATCCAATATTGTGCATTGCAATACAATTGAACCAGAATCAAACAACAGCAGAATCCTTTAGCTTCAAATAGTGGCGGGGAGATATTGAAGCTTTTATCAAAACAGTACGTTTTACAAAGTCTTGGGAAATCGCGTTAATTGTACCTATACGGACAGTGTATCCAATATATATAATATTAATCCAATATATAAATTATATAATCCTTTTCCACATTGTTTTCACCATGGTGTAAACTGTTTCTGGGTTTTAGTCAAGATTTATTGACAGAGATGTAGGACTTACATTACTTAAAAGCAATCGTATTTTTGGATTATTTACTGTATCTTTGCATAACAGTTGAACTTTTAATCTAAAAAATCTAAAAGTGGAATGATGTCAAAATTTGAAATTATAAATTATTAATAGAATAATTGTCTTGGTGTGCTTGAAATAGTTAAAATTCGTGACAAATGCATATTTAAATATTGATTTTTCTGGCCGTACACCAGGTTGAAATGTATAAGGCTTCTAAAATTGCATACGGCTTTTAACATTATGTCATAACATTAACAATTCTTCAAGTTATTGAAAAACGTAAAACGATGCTTATTTCTATATTTTATGTAAACCAAATGTTCATTTTATAGTCAAATTTATTGTGTGTTTTTTTTATGTATCATCTCTCTGACATGATAGTATGCTATTGCTTATGAAAGTGTTAATTAAAAAACAAAGGTCAATGTTCAAACAAAAATAAAGATTGTTTACAACTTGCAACATTAACAATGTACAATATAATTCACTCCTTGAGAAGTAAGCATAGTGCATGTTTTGTACCCATGTGTCTACAAACACAATGATAAAAACGAGGGGCATACAACGAACCCTTATTGTCAAACCGTATCACAATACTCACACTTACTCAATAATAATGTGTTTCAACGTAATTCTCGTATTTTCTCCGTGTCAATATTAATTATGTAAGTGAACATATGCATATACATCTAAACAAACATTGCATTTCAATCAGTGTGTGTTTATCATGTGTGTTAAGGATTCGATAATTTATCAGTAAACGGCCAATATCTCTAAAAAAAAAATGCATAATACATTTACTTCAATTTAAAATCACTGAACAGTTAATCAAAATTGAACTTGCACTTATTGAGTATCAGTATTTGGTTACACGTGATTGAATAATTTCAGTGTCGTCCAATAAATTAAAGATATCTTTCAGAATATATAGGTAACTGAAGAGATTGTACCCGTCTTCTAATATTACGGAAGCATATCATTAAAAACAAAAACAATTAAATGTGTAAAAATTAATATTATTTATCAAGGCTTGGTATTTGTATAATTATTAGATGTTCCCATATTTTCAACCCCGTTCAGTTCTAAGAAATGTATATTTGATACTTATACGGTGGGTCTATCCGACCAATTCCATTGCTTCTGAAGCTATTTGAAGTACCAGTCTGAGAAATGCGCAGAAGCACAAGACCACGAAGCAGGCGGCTGAAATAAAACATAAGAAACAAGGCTTGTCTACAAAAGATGACATATGCCCCATGTTTCCACATTTTTCGAAACCTAAACGCAAAACCTAAACGCAAAGTGTGACGAAATTTCAGACGGACGGACAGACAGGCGGACAGTGCGATCACTATATGCCCACCTTCGGGGCATAAAACATGTTGACTGGGCTAAAGTAATTACATTAATAACCATGCAATTAACTGAAAGACGATGGTGTTATCTCGCTAGCAGATAATCAGTCTTTCTTGATTTTTTTTTACTTTACACGAAGTAGTATTGAACACGTAATGTATACATGCCATTTTAAGTTTTATCTTCATTTTCATGTTCTCAAATATAATTGCAAATCTTCACGTATTATGAACGGCTCTTATTGGATCCTTTACTCAGCAAAGTCAACAAGAATTGATGCTTTAAACACTAATTAGATGTAATTGTGAGAAGCAGAATATAAATGGATTTCTTTAACTTGTACGTTGGCTTTTAGGAAGAAACATAAGCAAGTATAAATAAATTGATACTCCAGTTGTATCAATAGGAGATCATTCTTTTCATCGCTTATTAAAGGTTGTTTTTTTAGGCCAGTGACGCTTTTCCGTTTATGTAGACACAGGACAAAATGAAGAGGACAAGAACAAATACCAAGGGATAAAACGGGGGTAATCGCCTTTGAACGGTCCATGAATAGAATAGATTGGGGGTTAAAACCGGTTTTCTCAGCGCTTACAGGAAACCTTATAATTCATTTGATATGCTATATACTCATATTTATAACAAATATATGCCAGCTCATAACCATTCGAAGCGATGTTTTTATGATAAAAATACAATCAATTTTCCTAGATATGCTTACGTATGATTAAAGTCAACATCTCTACTAGTAGCACGTGCTTGTTTGTTTCACGGAATAACGTTTCGGCTCGTACTCATAAAAACTTAATAAAACTAAACGGAAGGCTATGAATTTGCTACAATACGACCTTCATTGATATTACGTAGACATTAAGTGCGGCCTAAGGCCAATTATTTTACGAGATCCAATTTAATAAGAATATTCAATGTAATACAGGATTGTACACATATCAATTTATTATTCTTTCTTAAGGCAATTTCTGTTTATATACATTTATTTAGCGAGATCGATCGATTATAACAAATATACAATTTGCAAACACCATGGTTATTTTAGTTAATTTATCAGAAATGATCGACTCAAACTAAAATAAAAGGAAACAAGTTCAGTTTTGGCACAAGAAATAATATTCACTCGGGTTCAATCGGGTTAGTGGAAACAATCAACGTGTTTACGCCTAGTCTGAGACCTTGGTATGTCATATCGAAATATTGTACTTCAACACGTAAGTAACAGTCGGAAAAAGCCATATATGCCCACATTTATCCTTTGATCTCAGAGTGTGAGCTTGACCTTTGAGGTAGGGAGACGGGTTTAACACCCGATACGTCGTCTAATAATAGTGACCATTTGCGGACATACACTCGGCCATTGTGACTGCTACATCGATCATTCCACAACCAATATCAATATTTACTTCCATGACATCGTGTTTTTTTATTCGACGTTCTTCATAGTCAAACAATTTGGGGACACACTACATAACTTGTTACAACTTTTATTTCTTATATTTACATACGATGCATATGACAAAAGGTAGCTTAGATAATACTATGAAATTACACATACTTATTTTATAATTAATATTATATGAAGATGCAGCTAAACGAAGATACTAACGACAATGCTTCAATACGAGCTACATCCGTAACTAATTCGAGTATTTAATGGCAGTATAATTTGAGATCTTTGTTTAAAAAAAAATTAGTGAACTCTTTTGAACACCTAGGATAACAGACGGAAGACCTGGCTTTATTATCAAAATTTTAATATCTTCTGGTCATTTTAATCAAGATTTCATCACGTACGCTGCATGAGTAATCAAATTAATAATAATGCGTGTTAACTACATGTTCGTGTTATTTAAAAAAATATATTTTATAACGCAGAATCAAGTGAAGAAAGTGTGACGATCCCATATTTATTTGAACTTCCACAACAGCAAATTTTGATTCCAAACGGTTAATAAATTTAATCATGACAACAAAAGGTTATCATAAAATTACCTGGAAAATCGTTTGCATGGTATGCATATGTCATACAGTATTAGTGCACAGCATATTTATAACATCTGGGATTTTGTTTTATATTGTTTGGAATCTATATGCGTTAGAAAACAACATTTTACAAGAATAATGGGTCGCCCTGAAATATGAAATAGACGATTTTAATCTACCGTTGGCTGGATAATAATTATATCGGAGCTCCGGAACGCACGTTCAATTCCATATCACTCCCCTCTGTTAACATGCAGCTACTGGAGATACCGTATCTTATGTCCGTCAACATTATTATCGACGGCGTATCCTGAACGTCAAGAAACCAGCTGTATGTAGTGATGATGGAAATGACATTAATAATTGCGTAAACTCACGGAATTCCTTGTAAAATATTGATAACATAAAATGGCGCCGTGTGCAAGTTTTTTTTTGTATTGAAATGCAACTATCCAGTTAAAGATATTTTAAAGATTGAAATTTATTCAGAAAATCCAAACCTCAGTATTCAGATTGTGCATAATGTGGTATTAAAGTATTGCGTAAACGCCAGCAAATACTGTTGATATGTCTGCCATAGAAGGATAAACCGATATATCGGAACCCAGCAGCTTTGTGAAACAGACATTTTTTACAAAACAAAGTAATAATTTCAAACGAGTACTTGAATAACACGTATCGTATTTTAATGAGTGTGTTTGTATTATTGAAAGGCAAAATGCTTAAGATGGACATTTAAGAAGGAGCGCTTTCCATCTTTCTTATATTATATGTAAAAAGATTATGTGCATTGAAGTTAATGTAAAATATAATAGTTTAAGCAGTTTTTGTTATGTCGTAAAACCTGCCGAACGGTGTATCAGTTTTCCAATGCTGAGCGAATATAACTATTAATTTATCGAACGATACTTTTCTAGAATTTCAGAAAAAGCTGTGCCGTCTGCAGATGTTTAGCAACTTTAAGGGAATATATTGATATGGCAATCTTCATGTTTCTTTGGGGTTTCCGTTTTCTCGCAGTCAGTCAACTCAATATATTATAAGGACAAATAGAGTCGATGAAATGCAAGAAAATTAAATATAATATACAAGATTTATTGAGCAGATAAACGTATTGATGACACATTTGCAAGATAAATCGGAAATACTTCACATAATTACGTTATTGACTTACGTTCAAGTCGTGTTAAAACGGTTAAAACGTTTCTGGTAAGCATCTGAGGTTTATTGTCGGTTCATCGGCAATGTTTGTTTTGCCCTTATTGGCATTGACCCAAAGTAATGCCTAAGCCCGGTAAAAAATTACAAGAAATGTATAACCCATGTACAATTATTTTTATGAAAAAATACCACTCTTTCCGTGTGTTTAATCGTTGGCTCTAATTGTCTTCTGCGTCGATTCTAATGCCGATAAAGCCGGTAATTGTCATCAATAAAAGATTTACCACTATTTAATCATGTTAGGTTAATAGTTCAAATGTTATAAAAGAAGTTGATTAGGACAAGAAGTGATATGTCCTATTCATCAAACAGACTGACGTTGAACTATCGAATTGGCAATATTTTAAAACATATTTAATAGTGAACTAATTGTTTTCCCCGGATTTTATCATTTGTCAAGTGTTGGCAAGTGTGATAATATTAAATTTGTTTACGTAATTATAGAATGATATCTAAACGTATATAAACATGAAACCGCTTGTGACTTTTGAGCAACCGAACATGCTGCCGGAGTTTTGGCCTTGTGCTTAGTAGATTCCACGCTGGATGCCGCATACAAAGTTTACCCACTATGTCTTCGAATGTATATATGCAATTTGATAACATTTTCAGCAAAATTTAAATAAAATAGTTTACGAGTAAAATTTAAGTCTTAGTAATGCTTTGACAACAAAATTCTAACTAATCCTTAGCTAAATAGATTAACTTCGGAACGGTCCAGAATTTTGAAAATAATATTGGGGTATAAAGCTGACACATTTAAAATCCTTGCATAATAGCACTTGGTATCAACCGTTAATATATGAATGAAACGGTATTGGTAGATAATATGGGTCAGCATTGTTTGTACCTACGTATGTGGTTGTCAATCATTCATCTTGTATTCAGCAGATAAACCCACCTTTATCTGATTTATCTGATGTATTTAACTATATCTGCTGTATTTAATATTGAACATATTATGAAAAGTAAAACAATAAATCTAACGCTGTTTATTTAAAATCACAATTTCAGCAACAAAGAAAGTAAAGTCCCGGCGCCATTGCCATTGCTGGCTAGCGACCCACAAAACACCACCACTGGGAGGTCAGAGGTCACAGAAGCACCCGTTTTATCACACTTTCCAATCACACCAATCACACTGTTTTCAGTAAGGTTAACTTAGTTTCGTCGTTCCGGTTACGTTTTTTTTGCCGTCAACGCTAAATATCACAGAGGCACAACTGTCAGGGAGAGTGAAATCCACCGTGCAATTAGTTCTATGCACAACGATGAACGTTTGAAAATTAGATGATAAACATGAGGTCACGACGTACGATGTTCCGGTGACGTCACTGGGATAGATTTGCATATTGTCATCTTGGTTATCTACGATCACGATCACTTCTGAAGTTGCAGAAATTGAAAATCCAACAAAAGCCGAAAACAAACATGTATAAATATATTCATCAACATTTTAGACAATTACATTAAACAAGGTCAGTGTAGACGCATGTGATCGTACATATATTTTCCGTTGGCGATGTACAAATCACAACGCATGTACATTCATATAACATTTATAACTCTTTAGAATAGAAATACAATAAGTATATAGAAAAGTACTTTTACCTGATCTTATTGCTCAACGGCAATTTAAACAATTAAAAACATGTTTCGCTCATCACGTTTATCTGGATTTAATGCTAACATACATAAAGCACAAGAACAAGAACCAGAATTCATCATTTTATTGAACATAGGTGGACTGTCCGTGACTTAAATAATCCTATTTAAACAACTGGTTAGACGACGATGTTGCCGTTTGTTATTAGTTTAAAGAATTTCTGATGTTTATGCTACGAAATGTATGTTGTTGTCAAGTTTTATGGTAACCCGCTTTAATAAATGATCTGCTCATGGAGCACACGTATTTAAACATAAACGCGAGACGTTGTTTTAAATATACTGGTCTGGAGTTAATATTTTTCTTGTTGCAAAGACAAATGTTTATTCTTAGCAAGATTATTTAGAAACAAAAAGCAATCAAAATTACCAGCAGAATAAATGTCCCCATTGAAAGATTTCACACGGCAACGTAACACTCAGGGACGTATATGGTCTTACGCTGTACACCGTGTTTCCCCCAACGTCAAGCGACGTTAACGTAACGTTCACTACTTCCGTAGTTTGAGGAATCACGTGTAGGATTGAAGGTTTGTTTACTGAGCAGTGCGGCGTCGAGAACCGGAAGTCGAAGCCAGCTGAGTCGGGAACCGGATTCCCTCTTACTGAACATGCAATGGCAATATCTGTTATATAAAATGTTCAGGTGAAGGGTATATGGCAGCAAATGTTTAATTGACTGTGTTTTGTCTTTTTTCCCCACATATTTACACAATTAAAAGTAACGTAAATCTGGTATTTAGGGCTATAACGATTTGCTCTAAGTTAGGAATGCGCTCGTATTTCTACGCAAATGACAAAATAACAATAAAACGATAGAACAAGACAAATGGCAATGCCCTGAAACAAGCTTTCCAACGATTTAGTTATACATTTTATTTAAATAAATGTGCTATTCCGAATCAGGTCTGCATGTAAGGTACATAAAGACACCATGTCAGTGCAATACATCCATCCAAACTCAAGTCGTCAAGCGGTAAACAGCTTTTCTATTTTAAGTTACATGGACATTAACCTTGATCCGCCTGGTCCCAAATGCAACCCCAAGCTAGGTCTGCATGTAAGCACCATACAACATACACAACTTCAGAACAATTACCGCATTTAAACCCAAGCTTTTGAGCGTAAATATATGTTCTTTACTTTTGTAACAATGCCCTTGATCTTGAC
>VMBQ01005031.1:40832-82539 GCA_007657795.1 Dreissena rostriformis | reverse complement strand
TGTTAACATCAACATCACCAAAAAAAAAGGGAGAACTTTATAAACATTATTATTAAGTAAAGTCGCGATGCTTTGTTATTTTTTGTTACTTAGAAGAGTCTCCAAGTTGTTCCATCTAGGAGGCTACTGATCCGTTAATGGTAACTCGACTACATGCAAAAAGTGTCTCATGACTTGTGTCGATCAAATGGTGCTAGATAAATTGTTTAACAAGCAGGGGCACATGTTTGCGTACCGGTATTTGTTTCTTTGCATTGAAATAAATATAAGAAAACGCCCTTTACATTTTAAAGGAAATACATACGTATGTTAACCTTTACTATATGGCACATTGCGAATGGCCTTGACCATAGTTTGCAACACAAACAACGCAAACATTAAGTAATAAAGCTTATTAAAACCTGGGCAGGGATTTAAATTGCTTTTGAAAACCAGGAGTCAAACGACCCCGTGGTTGAAATTTTAAGGGGTAAAATGAAATGTTCAGGGGTTAGAATGCTGAAGTCTACATGTAGATATTTTGTTTCTGGATATTTGTTTATTGCTCTACAAATGTTGCTTTGTATAACTTGCTTGCTTAACTTAGAAGCAATTTTTTTATTAATATTAAATGCATTGTATGTTATTTTCATGGTGACATTTGCATCAAAATGACGCAAGGTCAATAATTTGGAGGAGTCAAAAGTGACAAATTGCGAAATTTTTGCATCAAAAAGCAGGATTCTGCTTTAATTGAAATCCTTACTGGGTCACCGCCCAATAATTTCAATATAATAATGCGTCTAAACTTTATTTTAGAAAGCGTTTTGGCAAAAAATAAAACGGAAAAAATTATATGTTACATAAATTATTGCACACGAAACAAACATCTAAATACAAACATTAATTTCAAAAATAAATAATAGTTTTTTCCTCTGTATACACATCTCAGAGCAAGACAAATCTCAGTGAAATAACGGGACTTGGCATGATAAATCTATTTTATACAAACGCTATTTGTTAACAATTCCAATAAGCTGTATACATGTATGCATTTTCATGGCAAAAGTTTATGTTTTTATCTTCATATATAAGCAAATCCTTGGAAAAAGTCTTTCCATTTTTGAAGCCAAAGCTAGTCTTAATTTACAGCTCTCCATGCATTTCGTTGCATCGGTAGCAAGACTACGGTGCAACTTGTTTGAGTTATTCTTGTACCAACTTTTGATAACGCTGGAGTAAATTGGAGCATCGGACACAATCCAGGTCATTTCATACTGCCGCATTGGCGTGGAAGGACTTCATACGCACAAAAACAGGTTCAAACATTTTACCACGTTTTATTGTAAAATACATAAAAAATAGACCAAGTAACTTCCAACCATACACAAACAGCTACGATAAGATAATAAATGTAAGAAACACGTCTTTAACAAGCATGATTTAGATAAAAATATATACACTAGCTCAACAGCGTGAGGAAAAACGTTAATAGTATAACTATTGTTTATATTTACACGTGGAACTGTAATATAGCCATTCGGTGTATACGTTAATAAAGAGTTGTTCTGTTTTGTTTCACACACAGCAGTCTGGAGATAAACAGATAGAACAATGCCATAATATGTCGCATCGCAGTACGAACGTGTTAAATGAAGATAAGACCAAAACGCGTACACTAAAGATGTACTTCACTGACACGAGCTCTGATACGCATACTTCCAACAACCCAACGCAAAGACAGTATTTACAATTGAAAATACGATAATGGCAAAAACGTATATACAGTACTTAATAAAAAATATAAGTTTCCCGAAAATGGTTGAAATGAAAGTTCACATCGATTAACGCACAAAACATTATGTAGAGTAAAACGTTCCGCGTAGTACAGTGTAATTGTTTTGCATTTTTTCCACATTAAAAAAGCCTACTTGCCGACACCCCGCCAGCAGTATAAGTCCATTGCATTATTATATTGTAATTAAGTTTCTAAATTCAATAGCCTTACTCTATGTAGGACTTACTAATAGACCAATCTCATCCATTTAAAATCCTTTTACAGTCATACGAGTGAATCAAAAGGGTCAGCGTTATTTCCAGGATTAGAGTTTTTTAATGTCAATATTCTGATAACGCAGTGACGTTCAGTTTTCTCTCTACCTTATAACTGCAAAAAATCTGGGTAAATAGCAGTGCTTTTAAACATCTCGCCGAACATGGTCGTTATAATGCATCATATTGCATTTCGATCCATTACATTTTTGTGTATGGTCAAAGATAAGGAGCAAACTCGTGATATGGAACACCTCTATATTGTCTAAAATAACGCAAGCCTATGCAGTTGTTCATTAGTGTGGCATAAGACGTTTGGAAAATGAGAACAGGACAGGGAGAGGTCAATAATGTTGTTCTTATATTCGGTAGGTCCATTTATTTATTTGGCGTTTTTTCATGTTATTTAACGACGTCTTTGTTCGAGAAGATCGTTTCTCGTCAAAACGTTTCCCATAAAAAATATATGCATTTAAATTAATATATGTTTATATTTCTAAAGGCATTGATGTTCATTAACGTTGAGCATGATTGGCCTTAGTTTAAATACAACTTTACCCGGTGAAGAATTGTGAAAGTAATTATGTTAATCAACGATACAAGTCTGAATTAAAGGCGATATTCATGAACGCTAATTTAGTGAGTTTTTCATCATCAGAACTTTTAAACCTTTTTTTATCAATATATAACATGGGTTTGTTCGAATAGTATTATCGAAAGTTTAAAATTCTTCAGTGTGGTTGCCATGGTTTCTGTTGCCTGGATCCATATCGGCTGCCGGAAATGACCTACCCTGTGAGGACTTCGATACCTCCGGCTGCCGTAGTAACCCAGGCCTCTGTTTGATCCCTGACCTGTCCATAGCAACATGTCCTAAGACTTGTAACAAATGTCGTAAGTGGCATTCTTTCTTCAGCACTGTCAAGTTTTGTCTTTCTAGTTCTTACTAGTGCATTTTTAGTTTTGTTTTAACCTTTTTATTATTGCTCGATAAAATTGAAATCCTAAAGTTTATCGAAACGCGCTCTATTTCTGCATTTTAAGAACATTCAAAACATAATTCATATAACGTTTTTATTAATACTCATGAAATGACTCAGAGAAAGGTACCTCTGTGCTTGGAATTAATCATCACACGTATACAATAATTGAATAATAGTTATACTAATAAATACAATGCATTTTTTACAACGTATTATGCCAAAGGCAATCGATATAACGACAAAATATTAACAAAATTCAGCTTTCAACTGTTACCACTGCGACCAGCCAGTCAGCGATGTTTCAAAATGTCAAAACGTAACTGCTTGCGCAGGTGATAAGGTATGAACCCAGACATGGTCGTAAAACACACGTTGAGAAAAACATTTACTATATAATGCACTTCCAGTTAAATATTTTAAACTGAATGTGATTGCATGTGAGATGCAAATATGACCAGAGATTATTTGACACATAACACTATACATTTTGTGTCGTGTACACAACTATACATTGCAAAAACAACATTTATACGAATTCTTAAAAACAAAAACAACAATATATGTTATATTGTATACGAAATACGACTATTTGTAAATACGTAAAGTATGAAAGTGTCAATCGATTTTAAATGGAGAAAAACTTGAATGATACTTTTTGACCTGAATAGGGACTTAATTGCCGGAACAAGTTTTTATTTCGTTTTCACGTTCATTGTTGTTTTTGTTTACAGAGATGCCTTTACATGCACGTTACATCCAGTGTTGATGGTCATGACGAATTCACTCTCAAATGCGTGGAAGCGGCGGTGACACCTTTTTACCTTTAAATGATTTATTTCTGATATATGGGTGGGGAAGCATAAATAATTCTACGTTAAACTTCGATTAATTTTTCTAACGAGTATTAGAACGTTTTGATCGAGTTGCTTAGGTGACTGTTTTGACGTGTTCGTGCTGAATGTGTAAACTTTTATCGATTACAGCACTTTCGTTTTATACCCCAACATGTCCTGTCTTAACGTTTGTACGTAAGCTGTATTGAGCATGCAGGTAATCTTTTACCCACGCGTGTCATTTTTGTTTGGTCAATACTGGAGCATGATTAGTGATAGATTAACTAATTTATGTGATGTTTGGGTCGGGAAGCATACCGAATACTAAGTTAGCTTTTAATTAATGTTTTCTAGCGAATCTTCGACAATATTGATTAAGAAGTTTGGCTCGCTGTATTTACCTTTTGTATTGCTGAACTTGTAAATTGATACCCATTACAACAATTGAAATTTAGATCACAGCATGCTTTGTATTTATTTACAAATAATATGGAAACAAAATCTACTTACATCAAGATTGACAGTTAACGGCTTACATTATAGTAGATCTTCGTACGTTAGCTGTATACACAATGCAGGTAATCTTCTCACACACTTTCCAATTGGTTAAAACAGGAGCATGTTAAGTGGTTGTTCAAATGATACAATGTAAATTGTAAAAATGTGCAGCACATTAGTTACATTATACTGCTCATATATGAGATATACCGTACCATTATTTGAAACTCTCTAATAATATGAATATTACAGGGTTATATAATTTGAATATTACATGGTTTTCATAAAAATATTTATGTTTTCCACACGGTCTTTTCATTTACAATTATAAAACAATACACTGCATGCATTTATCAAAAGATGCAGCATAGATAGATAATGTGCATGACGAGAACAACTATCTTGCTCGAGCTGTACTAAACAAAGCTTAAACAATTATTGATTATTGATTACTTATACTTTGGGGTTGTAAGAAGAATGTTTACATATTCATTTTGTACAGGTCTGTACGTCAAAGAGGATGGAGCAAAAACGAAATGTTCAGATGCAATGCTGTATTGGAAACTACTGCAATAGAATGCAAACTACCACCAACCCTACAACGTCCACTACCACCACTCCGGTGACCACGAAAGGTATTTATGAAAATACCGCTTCTGGTCAGTGGTATCCTGGTGACATTATTTCATGAAAATAAATGACAAAACAATTTAACGTCCCAACCCATCCTGATATTGCACATTTCATTAGTGTCCTCAAACGTTTGGGTCAATAGTTGTCCTGTCGTACTCTCGAAAACGCTAAGTTTTTATCCTTAACATACGAGCGTATGTTAAAGACTTTGTAACACGACTAACCAGACATCCGTGTTAAAGAAAATATAGACATATAGCATTCTTCCGTTTGTCCAAGTACAAACAATCTTAACATTTTAGATTGTTACTGTATCTATGTACAGTTTAACAATTCGTACCGATTTCAAATCTATATTGTTCGCATTTTAACTGTACATGGAACTCAACCAAGAAACTAGAAGTGATTTTTGTCGGTATTAATGACTGCAACAAAAAGAATCTGAAAATGCTACGATCAGCGCACATGCGTCTTGAAAATATACCAATTGCATTATGAAGTAACACATTAAACATTATAACATATTTCAACATTCATAAACAATCTATTCAAATTTAAGAACAAATTCATTGACCGTGATTATAACGAAATATATTACATACATCGAATTGGTCTTGTAGAACAACAGGTCGCCATGGCCTAATGAATATGTTGTTCGCCTAGCGATCGGGAGGTCATGGGTTCGATGCCCATTGTGGGAGCATTTCTTAAGATCTCCCCCATAGACATCAAGTAACGGTTCTAGTCCCAGGACACGGACTCGAGAGCATTTCAAATAAGCCTTAGACTTTCGATGCAAGCGAGCTAAAATAAATAGGTTTACACTAAACTAAAAAAGACACTCACTAAAGTTGGCAACCAAAATATCACATGATAGAAAAGCACGACAGCCAGAAGCAATTAAATTATATCGTACACATTTGTAAATTCACACATGTCTATAACTCATTCAATTTCAATTCTATTACAGCACAAGATTGTAACAAGGATGTCATATTTATAGCCGAGGAATCTTACAACATTGGAAATGTTGAACCTGCTAAACGGTTCATGCATGACGTCATCTCTGGTCTCGAAATCGGCATTAACAACGCTCTGNTAACTAAAAATAGAATTATTGCAGTCAATCCTGCAATGACTCGAACATTGGCATTCAACTTGGTGTACACTGAACGAGTACATTTTTTTATATACTCTTTGGACATATTGATAATGTCTGTTCAACGGTTAATAAAAAAGAATAGAACACAAAGCTTAAGTTAAATGCTGCTGTGGCAATCGTGCATATAATTGAATAACGACACGGTTGTACGTATGCATGTATCATATAACACAATAGATTTTTATTTGATGTTGTTTCTTCTTTAAATGATATTGCTTGCAATACTGCTAAAGTTGTGTTTTATATTAAATGACACAAATGGAGGACAAACATAACACTGCGTTTGAAAAGTACGTTTTAGAATGTGTTAATTAAGAAATCAGCTTTGATACTATTATTTAAATTGAAGCGACTTTTTGAAAGTGTATTGATGTGTGACTTGTAATTACAACACACACATAAAGAAACATAAATTATCACTTTTCGTAAATGCAATTTTCAGACACTATTCGAAAACTGATTTGATCGATGCTGTCAACCAACTTCATCCAGACGCCAGACCGCCATATCCCGATCCATTGGTTGGTTTAAACACCTATATACACCACGCGAATGATGTCTCATTTGGTAACAGGTGATATATTGACTTAACACATAAAAGCAAATTTACCAGTTCCGAGGCAAAAACAAACAAGCAATGAAAAACTTAATGTTTAATATTAACATATGAACACAGTGTTTCAGATTGACCTAAAAAAAATAAGTAACATTTCATAATTAATCAATGCAANTAAAGAGTAATTCACTGGTTCGACATCATCATTTCTGTTGACCACTAACAAACTTAAGGGTCGTCCAGTTTCAGAACAGAAGATTAAAAAAAACTTTCACTATATTTACATTATAAATACATGTAACCCACAGGGCGAGTCCGAGGGAATGTTAAAAACAAACTTATTAGATCATACATTTCTAAATACCAAATCTTACACCCCTATGCCTAATCGTTTAAGAGGATTTAAACATGTGTTTTGCTTTGTAATTTATATAATTTCAATGAACCCCGTGGCGTTGCCATTTTTGACCCCTGATGTTTCATTGAAGAGGACCACTATATAGTGTTAAATACCATTTAACTCTGCGCCTTGCGGCTTAAGAGAACACTTTTGAATTTTCCATTTTGAGAATCTTTTTCATCATGACTACCTATATATGCAACACTTTTGAAAAAGAAAATTAGAACACCTTTGAAAAAGGCGAATATGCAAAATTCCTGTGGAGTATCATAACATTCTGCTGAGCGATTTAGCATGAGATTTTGTTTGAAAAAAAAGATGGATAAGTTGACGCAACTCATACGGACGCAAGACGGACATACGGATATACAAATTATACAAAATCAGGACGTTGTCCTGTGATACAATATACATGTACACTATATGTCATAACATATGAAGGCTCCACCGAAATGAAAAGAAATATAGCTCTCACTTGAAAAATAAATCGGGTGCGGTCAATATGAACTCTATGAACGAAATGAGAATGTGTTTAGGTTACGACTTTTACTTGCATTACATCCAACGAACATCTGATCATTGTGTTGCGACCCCATAACTCAAACCTTAATAAGTGTGTGCCTTATTTAAACACCTACCGCGGATTCTCCGGCTTGGATAAGTTCACCTAGAAAATGTAAAGCATTGCCTTCCAACAGCAAATAAATTAAGCATATATATTCATCTATGAAAATGGTGTTTTTTAAAGAAACATAAAACAATGATGTTGATTCATGTTATCCGAATTAAAGCGCTTTTTAGACTTTATTGCCTTAAGGAAAATATAAAATTAAATGAGTATGACCTTTAAGCCTAATTCATTAGTTCTTTTTAATATATACCTTATACCAAATCTAAAGGCATTGCAGTTTCAGAGGGGAAGATTTTTAAAGCCTTCATAATATGCATATAATGAAAACATATAACCTTCAGGGCGGGTCAATTTTGACCCCGGGGCATGTTTTTAAGACACTTGTTTGATGACTTTCATACAATACTACAGGTCAAAGATTACACCCATGGCCTTTATCGTTAAATAAAACAGGACTCTAAAATTTACTTTTGCTTTGTAATATTATATAATTTAAGTGAACCCTGGTACGCTGCAAGTTTATACCCCCTGTAAAATCTTTGAAGAGGGCCACTATACGATTTACATACCAAATATGAAACTCTGCGCCTTGCGGCCTTAGAGAAGACTTTTGAATTTTCATTCTTTAGATCTGTTTTATTTCTGTTACTTATATATGCAGTGGTTTCAACAAAATAAGAACGCCTTTGATTGAGGGGGAATAAACATAATTCATTTGAAGTTTCATAAAAGTCTGCCAAGCGTTTTATCGGGAGATGTCGTTTCAAGACAAAATTGGTGGATGGACTGGTGCAACGACGCACGGACGGACAGACGACGGGCATAAGGGTAAACCAATATACAAAATTATAAAAAAATCAGTACTTTGATGAGCTTAACATAAACATTATAAGTCATAAGATATGAAGGCTTTACCAAAATGTATAGCAAACTAGCTCTTAGGTGAAATCAGTCGGGTAAGGATAAATGTTAACTCTACGCACGCATTGAAAATGTTTTATTTTTACGTTACGACTTTTACTTGCATCATATCCAACGAACATCTAATCATTTTGTTGTGACCCCAAAACTCAAACCTTAATAAGTGTGTGCCTTATTTCAACACCTACCTTGGGTACTTTGAACTAAAATATATAAAATAAATCCAATCAATAACATACTTAGCAAATGTAGAACATTGACTTTCAGCAGCAAACAAAATCATCATATGTATAGTCATCTAAACACCTTGTGTTGTTTTGTCTGAGAAACATATTATAATCATATTGATCCATATGATCAGAACTGTTGAAGATTTCGTTGTTGCGTGTAGAATAAATTGCCTTAGGCAAATATTAAAGCGAATTAGTATGATCATAGGTTTAATTCATTGGTGCGACATAATTATTTATTGCATGATACCAATATCAACCGAAGGTCCTTGCAGTTTGAGATTTGTTTAACTGTTAAAATAAACATATAATAAAAACACGTAACCCTCAGGGCAAGGCCATTTTGAACCCGGTGCTTGATTGTTCTTTACTTGGTAGATCACTTTCATACAATATTACATGCCGAATATAAGATCTGTGGGCCTTTCGTTTTATAAAAGAGAATTTAAACTTGATTTTGCTAAATGAGTTGATTGTTTGTGCCCCTCTAACACCGCCCCCCCCCCCTCGGGTATTGGCATTATTGACTACGTAGGAATAATTGATGGTGACGAATATACGATGTTACAAACTGAATATTTAACCTCTGTGCTTTGCGAATTAAGGTTTTTTTTTAATTTTTAATTTTTTAGATATATTTTAGTCCTGATTACCTGCATATGCGTCGGTTCATAATTGTTTGAACACCCTTGAAATAGGGTGGACCAAGCACAGTTTCTGTAAAGTTTCATTTTAGTCGGCAAAGCGGTTTATGAGGAGATTTTTAAAAGTTGACGCACGGACGAACGAAAAACCAAATTAACGGTATTCCAATAGCACAGAATAATTAAATGGTTCTCAGATAAGATACAAATAAACAGTATATTTCCCAATATATGTATGTTAACATAATCTTTTTAGATAAATGAAATTTAAATCAAACAGCAATTACAAAATATGTTTTTATTTCGTAAACATTTTTCTTCTCACTGTACGCATGCAAACCGAACAACACAATTTTAACTTTTTAAGCACGATGAAATTACCGAAGACAAGTATGAACTTCAACTAATGTTCAATGTTAAAGTTTGAGACGCATTTACATCGTTTAGTACAGAAGCCTTTCTAGGACGAATCTATTATTTTTATTTTAAACAGCTTAATTACATAGCCTTCTTATATTTGATTTATAAAACCTAATGAAATATATTTTTCTTAGATTCAAACCAATTGGCATGGAAATTAAAATAGTAAACGTCTGGGTTAAATTTTGACCTGAACCTTTGACCACTTGCCGTTTTAAGTTTAAATAGGCATATGCTTTTGTTGTGCACTGCATGCTTTTATGTGCTCTATATTGAAAATCCGATTGTCTATTTAAAACATACAACTTAGGATTGATTTGCTTTAATTAAACGCTGACCGACCAATCGGATTTCCTTGGCGAATATGCCGAATATGCCTCAAATCATTACAATCAACACAAACATTAAATAACTCAATTAGGTACTGGAATATTGTAGTAAATTGACTTCCAGCAGTTATTCCATTCATCAAATATATATTCTTCTATATTACTTCTTTTTGTAGGGAAATCCCTAACATTTAGTTTCGTCCAGGTAATCCGAATTATAGAAGATTCATAGTTTTATAAAAGTGTTCCGAGCGATTGAGGAGGAGATGCCGTTTAAAGAAAATGTTGACGGAGGGATGGACGCAAGGACGCACGGACGGACGGACCACGGACATGAAGGTATACCAATTATGTAAAATGAGTACGTTGTACTAAGATAAACTAAACGTGAACATTATATGCGTAAAATATGTGGGCTTAACCAAAATGAATCCGAATGCATTGAACATGTTTAGTTTTTTACGATACGACTTTTAATTGCAGCATATCCAACGAACCTATGATCATTTTGTTGTGACCTAAACAATTAAAACATAATAAGTATGTGCTAATTTTCAACACCTACCGCGATTGGCGCAAGAGGTGCCTTGAGTCCATAGTTTCCCTGGAATATAAAAAAAAATCCAATAAATCAATAATAAACTGGGATAATGGAATGCATCATACAATTCATTATTACATATTTCTCTAACAGAAATAACACACAAAAGTTACATATGAATAAATATATCAGAATGATGTTGATTTAAACAATCTGAATTATAGAAAATTTTCTGTTTGCGTGTAGAGTGTATTTCCAGAAGACAAATATAAAAAGCACATTTTGTATGACTTTAAATCTTAATTCAATGGTGCGACATAATATTTTCTGAAATATACCCAATACCAAACCTAAGGATCTTGCACTTTTAGAGGAGAAGATTTTTTAAACCTTTCAATATATACATGTAATGAAAACATGTTACCTTCAAGGCGTGTCAAATTTTGACCCAGGGGAATGTTTTGTTACAAACTTGTTAGATCATACAATATTACATGCCAAATATTACACCTCTGGGCGAAACCGTTTAATAAAAGAGGATTTCAAATTTTATTTAGCAATGTAATATATCTTCTTACAGAGGTGATCAAGGAGAAAAATAGTTTATAATAATAATACTAATAATAATAATATAAAATTAACTTCGTTCAAATCGTAAAGAGGTCAATAAGAGAAATCTATAATCGTGTGCTGTAGAATTGTGACTTTAATTCTTGACTGACAGGCATGGAAACATCTTATTGTAAGTGCAAGGCTCTTTAAGTGTGGCAGGTGTCAAATGATGAACCATAAGACATGGGAAATAAGCAAACGGTAAACACAACCACACATGAATAAATCTAGGACTGCCTTTAAAGGGAGGGTCGATGCAGAGCCCAAATCTCAACTCTGGTCTATATGTATTAACAACTAATATAAGTGAAAGTCAAAAAGTTAACTCCAAGGGTTTCAATTCAAGCCGGGCAGAAATTTAAGAGAAAATGTTTGTTTGACAATGTTCTGTAGATGTATCGCTAACTTGATTGTTTGACATCTTAAACTGATGGGCCTTTTTTATAGTTAAAGCTTTGAAACCTATCCCCTGTTCCGTTCAATAGATTCCGATTCCTACGACACTTGAACACTAACATTATTTGTGTAGCATTCCTTTTGAACAAACTTAGTAGAAAATCACAATACTATATTGCGCGCGTCCCGTTTTGGTATTACAGTTTTCATTTTGTTTCTGTTAAGGTACATTTTATTGAGATCGTTTTGGACACGCGTTTGGTTTGTATTGATTCTGGCATTTGTTTGAGGTTTGGAATGCCCTTACATCGGTGTAAACCCCAAGGCTTAACATTAACCGTTTAAAGGCGGTGATCCCAGTTTGTATCATGGTATATATTTAGTTGGTGTTCTGTTATAAATATAAGTGGGTAATAAAATAATGTATCTCCTGAAAGAGATTCTAGAGTTTCATTGATTGCTATATTATATACCACAACAATTTGAATTATGATGTTTGTAAGCAGAAGAACGTTTCCCCGTATACATCTTTAACGTTGTCATATCGCAGTCGATTGCAGTAGTGCAATTTTGTTTAGGTGGATATAACTGATTTACGATATTTGACGAACATCTGAGCATTCAGTACAGACTAAAATAAAATGAAACGTAGTATGAATGAGCCTTTGTTCAACCTTACAATGCTTGCTAGTGGCGCCAAACGTGTTCTTCCTGACTCAAATTCGAAATCGGCTTTTGAAATCCAGAAGCTGCTCTGTGGAACGATGAAATGAAATTATCACCTAAATCCTTTCTCATCCTTATGAATATAAGAAAGAAGTGGGAAAAGAAGGTGTAAAATTAACGACCACATAAATTGGGCATACATGCACAATTCTAATAACTAAAGCTACATACAGTCAAACGAAGAAATGAAAACAAATATATGTGACCCTTAGAAATAACCTCCCTTTTCATGGACATACGTCATTACCGTCGACTTCTCTTCGCCATTTCATTTATAACAATGCGATTACTGATCGCATTCAACTCGTGTATTTTTTTCTTCCAAAACTTCTGATAACAAATGTAACAAAATCGTTCATTATTGAAACGTTATTAAATGAAATGAGCTCATAAAACCATCCGACCATTTTAAGTAGTTTGTGTAATTGCTGACAGGGTCATAAAAAATAGGGAAGCTTAATCGCAATTGGTACCATTTTGTGTTATTGACAAGTTTTATCACAACATATTATTGGTTATTGATTATACACATTAAAAAGTAAAACGCTGCGTCTTATAACAATTATTTGGAACACTTACGCTTATCCGATAAAGGTGAGTAATGCAAAAACTGATAAGAAACTGCTTGTTGTGACAACTAAGACGCCACACATTTGCATAAAAATTTCAGTCTCAAACTTAAGTATACTGAACACATCTATATTGTTTCCCTTTGTTCTTGTTACTGTTTCACCACCTAAACTCCCATCATCTTTTACATAACCTAACTTTTTAAGGCACCCCTATGCATAAATAGTTACGCTTGTTATTGTTAATTTGTGTATAAAATAATGATAATCCGTATTATTTAAAAGCAGCATTAACATTTTAAATCAATTGTAATGCAAGCCAGGGTTTGCACCGAGCGAGCACTTGTATTTTTCTAAAATATTTGAAACAAATAAAAGTACTTTTCAATGTGCGTATTTTAAGCACTAAGATATGGCTACAATAAAACTCAACTGCATTCAAATCATGTAAAAAAGATCAACTCAATACAACTTAACTCCATTGTTTTATGTTTTACAACTTTTAAACATTTTATATAATTATTTGCGTATGCGACATACTATACAAAGTTATTAAATTAATAAGCATCTAGTATATAACGTGATGTGCAAAATAAAAGATTTGATGATACAATCCTGACAATACTTTATACATTCAAAATCAATTAGTGACGTGAGAAAAGTTGGCATAGTAGTCTTATTAATAAAAAACAAAACTGTAGCGTTCCATTTGTATTTTTTTATATTCAATTTAAAACCAAGCCTATACTCAGCACACACAATCAAATCAGACAATTAATCATTTACAAAGATCAAAGACAAAGAAAGGTTTTTTTACGACATCAATCTATGTAATTACTCGAAACCTCAAATATGGAATGCTTTTCAAAATTTTCATTGGTTGATATGTGTTATATCAGTATATAAAACACAACCGTTAATAACTGTAGCCACTATTTGAGAGATGCATTAATAAACGAGCCAATGATACTTCCGAAGTCGCTAGGGACCAGAAGTTTAAGAAAATGTTGAAGAAATCAATTAGGTGAAAATACGTTTTACTTTTTTTTTTGACTAACTTGAACATCGAAGCAACGAATCGATGATTTTGCCTATGTGAAGTGAAGATTTACTCCCAATAATATCTGACATGACATCAAACAGTTTCGTTCAAAATATACAACTTGTAGAATCAACAAACACAATTGATTCTGGTAGATATTTCTGCATTATTCCAAACGAGGTGCATCACGGGGTTCATTAAAAAAAACATTCTTCTGTTAACGATTTAACACGTAAATGGGCGTACTTGTGCAAGTAATTATCATTTGCTGTGCTTAAATCATTGGTTGGTGGATTTTGACTGTAGAAGAAATATCATGAAAAATCCATACTCAAGTTATTCGCCGAAAATGAGAATCAAAACCGCGATCTGCGGGTATGCGGCCCAAGTACAATTGAGGTTTAAAACAAAAGATGGTGTCTTCATTTAGAGCATGCTTTATTTAATATCGGATATAAAAAATCCGACAATGTGTGCGACATTTCTTCATTATTTGTAAATAAGTTCATGGGAAGGTGTAATTTTGCTTTTAAACATTTTAATACAACAGGTTTGAGTCTCTTTAGAATAGACTTCCCAAAATAAACCTAAGCATATTACATGTATATATTTGATTGATATCAACCTTTGTTTGAAAGACCTTAGAAAGTTATTTTCGTCAAACAAAAACATGTCTTATTTTTTCAGTGCTGTTTTCAGTCGAATCACTTATCGCGGGTTATTGACATGAACATGACCTAATAACAGAAAGTAAATATATGTATATTAAAGACTAGTTGCAAGTAAGATAACCCTCAAGCATTTAAGGTACTACTACCACGAAAAAACACACCTAAAATGTGCAACAACAACTGAAACTTGTATATAAAACATAACATGTAAACATACGGTACGAATGCCCACACATTCAACTTTTGTCTTAACACGCAAAATAAAAAAAAAATGGCCACTTTCGACTTTTGACCTCTAAGTAAGATATTGACCTTTGAACTAGGGATACAATCTCCACATGGTTTACTAAGTCGGTAACTTATTAGAAAATTGCATAATGACTGACATAGTTACAAGGATTTTTATGGCCAAATTTAACCTTTGTTTTCTACGTATGGCTTTGACGTTTGCGATAGGGAGATGAGTGTAACACGCGACATGTTGTCTTGGGATAGTTTATATTCCTGTCAATATACTTTAAAATCCATTTAAAATATGTCAAAGTTATGACTAAAAATGAATTTTCCAGCTCTGTTTTGGCCACATTTTAACATTTACATCTAAGTTTGACCAATACCTTTGAGGTAGGTAGACATGTGTCACACGCGACATGTACTCTTAGGGTGTTAACATGTGTGCCAATTTATAATTAATTCCATTAATCGGCAAAGCTACGTACAAGACAGGAACTTTTCAGACGGACATCCAGACACAGGCGAACAGAATGACAAATCAACTGCTATATGCCGCATTCTTTGAAGCAGGAGGTTGAATAAACAATTCAAATGTCATTTATACTGAGCAATTTTGCTATAAAAATACAAAAATAAACAAGAATGTTTACAAATAGATAAGAAACACATTGCTTAGAAAAAGGTAACCAACACATATGTAATGTTATTATTTCTTCCTGAAATTGTAAAAGAAATAACAGAAAAAAAACTCAATAAAAAATGCATACAGCTTATTTTTTGGGAAAGTGCCTAAAAATCTAAAGAGACTTCGTTACTTCTGTAAGTCAATGAAGACCGCATAAGTCCGTGTGAAAATTATCGAGTGAGATTAAAGTGTCAGTTTACCCATATAAATTAAAGAGTGTGTTAATTACTATTACCTTACTCCTTCTATTAAATAACTAAGAACTGTATATACATGTTGAATGGACGCGGATGAATAGGAGTTCAGTTGTTATTTAATTAAAGTGCGACATAGAAGCAATCGGTAAAGATTGTCTGGACGAAACTAATAGGGCTCCATTACTTATAAAAGTCGAGTCTAACCATGACCGCCTCTTTGAATTTAATCTGAGGGCAGATTGTGGTTAGTTTTTCAAGGCATTTTAAGTCGAAACAGAAACTGCGACGATTGTATTGAAACAGATAAAGAGGGGTTCATTGTTTATTTAACGCAAAACTACAGTATAAGCACCCTCTAAAGGTACCTAGACGCATAGTTTAGTGGTACATTTTATAGTAAAATTATGTGTTATTTAAAAATAATTATTTATTGGGCGCGGATAGAAAGGGTAAGTTACTTATAAAACCGGTTGACTGAGCGATGATTTATATGAGCTCATTCATTTTCCAACGCAATTAAAACCGTCTGAGAACTTGCGACGATCGTATGGATGCAGCTAAATATCAGTTGATACTTATTTATTACAGTAAATATCGTATTTAAGAACATCTTCTAATATTTGACTCATCGCAGATTGACAGTAATTAACTCTTTCTTTCATACAATGAAGACCATATATGCGACTGACCGCATTTAAATATTATTACTGTACTTTAATTTAATTATTTCTATTATGATTACTTTAACTTCGAGGTTAGTACTTTAATTCAAGGAAGACCCTATATGCCATTGTGAAGATTTTCTGGGCGTTGATGAGTAGAGGAAATTTACTTTTACAACGGAGACAAGAGCGTCCAAGCCATTGGAAAAGATATCTGACCTCAGAAGTATGGATTAATTCCGTAAGTAATGCAATCATGACTTACAATAAGCCTTTTAAAATGCTGGACGCAGTAAAAGGGAGCATGGCTTTCATTAGCCAATCAAAATTGAGCCACAAAATAATCATTTGAACACGTGTTCTCTATCAGTGTGTACACGTGTTCCCTATCAATTAGTTTTCACATAATATCCGAGATACAAACTCTTCGTTGTTTAATCGGTGTGGTGTAAAAATCATTTTTAATGCAAAAAAGATATTTAATGATATAATAAAACGTTTTATTCAAAAGCAACGTGTATTGAAACTAAACTCATACAATTGCTGCAGTTGAATTTCTAGGTTAGAAGCGAGTGTAACACCCATGATTAGATGTTTAAAAAGTTGACTTACATATTCCGTATCGGACAATACAACGTTATTTAATTAAAACAGTATCTAGACTATTTTTAAACAAATTACACAATAACTTTGAAATTTTGAGCTAATCGTATTGAAGTTATTTTTCATTCGTCATTAGACAATAGACGACATAGTTTGTCTCCAACGTCACAAAACATGAAATTGAAACTAAAACTGTATTCATACGCCTGCGTTTAGAAGCCCGATGTGGCCTTTGTGATGTTTACATTAAATGTATTTTCATCTTTTTGGTTGAAATTGTAAGTATTGAATTTAGGAATAAAACCGTTGGCGTTTTTGCAAGTTGGACATATTTGTTCTGTATGGCTGAACATTTTTTAATCATTGACCAGATTTGTAGATTTCAAATCATGTGTTTACCTCAAACAAGTTGTCACTGAAGTCATTATTATAAAACGGCGAGTTGTAGCGTTCCATAAGTATATCTTTACATTCAAGTTAAATCCAGCACATACAATCATTTCAGATAATTTATAATTAAATAACAACAAAGGAAAAAAAAGCGTTTATGACTTAGTTTTACAACATTAACCTATTGAACGACTCGAACTCTTACGTATGGCATACGTGTCCAAATATGTATTGGATGATATTTGGTATATATGTTTATGTAAGTACGCCTAACAATCCATAAAAGTCACCGAAAATTAATTGAGGCCATCTCTCGTGAGTATGCATCTGATACACCGCTCATACTGTTTTATGGTCCGTTTTTAAATTTGATTTACGCAAAATTAATTTTGATGTATACTATTTGGACCGTCTTCAGGTAGAGTAAATGTACTCAATGATTTATTTAAAAACTGGCAATTGGATATAACAACTCTGTTTGAACATTTATCGGTATTCCAAATCGAAACCATAGTGACAAGAGGTTGCCTATATGTTATCGCTTGCCAGCGTTTACTGAGAATAACAAAAGTGTAGTTTTTTTTTACTTGTAAATTTCCGATACATTAGTTTAACATATATCCATTGTCTACAGTAACTTTGTGTTTATTTCTTTAACTGGTGTCGATGTTCCGCAATATTGCATTCGTATCATGGCGGTCGGTTTAAGGTATCGCTACTGACCCAGATTCAATATATATTGGTAAACTACATGCGACAGTATCGTTCTATTGGAATTTACGGTGAAATCTATCAGTACTTAAAATCATGTTTATGTTGAAGTAAAACGTATTAAAATACATACAACTCCGACTAGAGTTGATTCTTGTGTCGGCTCATTACGTCTTCTTCCAATGCCTGAACCCATACTGTCATGACCCTGAAACCAAACAATAATATCAGTCAAACTGTAGGCTGCTCCCCGATAAATGTCCCGTGTTAATTTATGGGTAAATATATTTGAAAGTATTAGTACAAAATATATATTACACTATGAATGGTGAACGGACGAGTGAAACATGACAATAAGCGCATGAACCCTTTGTATGGAAGCTGTCTTTACTTTCAGGAAAACGTTCTTAATAGTTTCACAGATAAAAACCTTAAATTGCCTTCTTCAAACGACATATTATTAGCCCCCTAAAAACCCTAAGGGGTAAATGTCATGTCAATAATACAAGTCCATCCTATAGGGAGACTTTTTGAAAAAGTTTCATCAAATATGGTTTTCCTGAAACAAATCATTGAATCGCAGCAACCATACAATTTGCACATAACTCCACAAAAAGGATACAAAAAATAAATTTTCATCATAAGTTTATTTTTCCTGAAAAATCTATGAAGCTGAACAACTCCCAATATGAGCATGCGCACCCTATAAGGATGTTGCGTTTAAAGTGTAATCAAATTTGGATCATACGTATCGTTAATCTCGCGTAGCAACGGGCAAATGACAATGCCTCCCTGAAAATACAGTGGAACACAAGGACCTAACACTATGCGCATGTCCCATCTATACAGATTATTCGAAAACACAGTATGGGACGAACGGAAGGACCTTATGACGCCAAAAGGTTGGGCGAAGGAACAGACAGACATCAAGTAGGATGGAAACGATTTTCAATGAAATTGGTTTCATATTCCCGCATAATCAATTCAATCATAATGAGAATTAGGACGGGCGGACAAATCGGCGACTAAACAGCATAAACATTAATCATGCTAAAATAAAAAATATTGTTTTTCGTCGAAGTAATTCGTGGGATTGAATATTTGTTTCTTTATGAAACATTTGAGTTATTAATGGTAGTCATACAAATACAAACACAGTGAAACTTCATCCCAATACATCAGGAAACATTGGCATATACTTTGCGATGATTTAGGACAGCGGGAAGATCTATTTGATGTATACTTTTTTATAATACCGTATGTTTTTAAAACTATAAGGATCATTTTGGCTCTGATCTGACAGTAATTCGGACAGAAGAAAGGTGGTCAAAAATGTTCGCGCACCTGTGGCACGTTTGAGAGCAGCTTTCCGATCGCCATGTTAACAGTATGTATAGGGGCAGCAGGTTGGGATGAGATCGAGTAAAGCACAAATCGATTACCGTCTCGTGGCATAATTGTGGATAAACCAGGTCTTTGAACGCATATACCCGAAATCCGTGCCGGGTGTGTATAAGGACGAAAAAGGTGCTCTTCAACTGTATTTTTAACAAGAATATTTATGTCCCATATATCAATGGAGACACTCAATTAGATTATAACTATGAATTAGTACAAATATGTATGTTATAAACCATTGGCATTGGTGATCAATGTTTATGAACCTATTCAGGATTCAAGAAAAAATTTGGCCAAGTATTTAGCGATCATTTTTGCAATGAGCTGACAGTTGTTCAGACAGAAGAACAGAAGGTGGGCCAAATTAAATATATTGGATCCTACACAGCTTGTCAAAAGTGTAAGCTTCTTAAAATTAACTATCGTTTCCAATCAGATATTTCAAGATGCGTGTCATGTACTTTAAATACACGTTTTACACTCCAAAAGTGTAACTTTCCAACAGTTCAAAATGGAGCACTACCCATTTTTCACTGCTCTATGGATATTCATGGTTTTTCACATTTTCAATTAAAAAGTGGCAATAAGTCGCAAACGTTTGTATACCAGTGCCAAAGGTATACCCGTTAATAATAAAATACATTCTTAACCAGAGCTTGCGCGGCAGAGGCCGACGCGTATCCCCACGCCGCATAGATGTTATATTAAAAGGCAATTTTGGGTAGGCAAGGCCTATGCTGGTGGGGCCCCGGGGTGGGTTATGTGGACAGGGATGGTCGAGATAGACCTTCTTGTCATAAAAGATGTCAATAGTTGAGATTGACCGTATTGCCATAAGAGAAGTTCAGTATCAATTAGAAGTGAAGCGGTGTAGAAATGAAGAAGTTATAGTAAAAGGCAAGTTTGGATACGAAACTAAATTTGGGTACGAAAACTTTGGGTAAGAACAAATTATTCCAAAAAAAAATGGGTTCAAAAAAAAGTTTGGGTACGAAAACGATTTTGGGAACAAAAAAATGTGGGTACGAAAAAAAAATGGGTACGAAAAAAAAATGTGTACGAAATAAAATTTGGGTACGAATAAAAAAATGGGTACGAAAAACAAATTGGGTACGAAAAAATTTTTGGTACGGGTACGAAAAAATGTGGTTACGAAAAAAAATTGGGTAAAATAACAAATTGGGTACGAAACAAAATTGGGTACGAAAGATGTTGTGTACGAAACAAAATTTGGGGGAACGGGGGATCAAAATTCGAAGTAGTGCACTGTCGCACATATGCTCATAGCTACCAGTTTAAAGGTTCTAGTGCTAATAGTGTAGTAGGAGATAGTGGCAAGGTTTTACTATAGCCATTTAAGGAAAACTGACTCGCCCTCAATAACTTTTGACCCAGGGGTCAGATCAAAATTCCGAATAGTGCACCTTCGCACTGTTGCTCATAGCTACCATGTGTGTAGTTTCAAGGTGCTAGTGCTAACATTGTAGGAGGAGATAGTGGCCAGGACGGGCGGATGTACAGACAGCGGAGATCAATACAATATCCCCACGCTTTTAAAGCGTGGGGATAATTACCCCTTGTTTTTGTCCGACTAACCCGGGGTAAACCTTTTAGTACAGTAATACTCACCGATCTGTTTACACCCTGAACATTCACAAAATTTAGGGCTGAAACTATTAAGAAAACAATAATACTAACGGTCGTAGAAAATATTCCGTCCGGAGGCCGCCTCGATGTTTCGTAAAGTTACAACTGTCCGATCAAAAAGGCTTATAAGGAAGAATAGTTAAAGAATGTTGGAAAATTGCCGATCAGCTTGGACGAAAATGCATAATACTCAGATTCTTTATTATCAACCATTGTTGTATATCGGTGTATAATTTCAAATCGTCAAAATATGAACAAACGCTCGCTAAGAAACGACCACACTATTTTAAAATTTTCATAGTTTAATATTTATGAGTATAGCCATGTACAATTTTTTATAAAAAGCAGCGAACGAATTTCAAAAAATATTTTGAATCGTGTTATGTCGTGCATAATTAGAAACTTAAGTAGTTTTAATTAACTTTGTAACGTACATTGCCCTCTGTTCCGTGTCCAAAAGTCCCAAACGAAAGTTTTATCGGAATATGGACTTATACGGATATTAAGCGTACACAAGTAGATACCACATAAATATAGTTTGTATAATTTAAACCCCGTCTAAACCCTCGTGTCTAACAACGCTGACCCATTTTATCTAGAATTAATTTGCATTCCAATTGTAACGTTTGATAAAGACCGTTTGTTTGTCAACTATCAAAGCATAAATAACTCTCATGCTCATTGGCGTACTTCATATTGCAATGTATATTGAACGTTATAATGAATTCCCTACAATATCTTTATGACATTTATCACTGCACAGACAAGCTCGGTTCAGTGCGTTGGTCCTTTACCCGTAGTATTTATTCCGACACATTCAAAGTTCTAAAGGCGAAAATAACAATGAGATGATCATTTCCAGCGTCTCATCTGATAAACTTGTATTTGATTGACATATGTTTACAAACGGCCCAAGTGAACGCAAGAGGTAAGTTGTGTTAATACTGCAACATTGATTTGTCGATATAAATAAGTTACCTTTGTACTGTACTATTGAAATTAACTGCTCAGCACGTAGCAAACATCCAGCCTTTTCAATGAATCTCGATCATGAACTGTGCTAATAAATACATAAACAAGAAGGGTTAAACTTTTACCATAAAAAGTAAAACGAAACCCTTCATTGATAATATTCAATCAAGTAGAATTCTTAATTTTTTCTCCACAAAAAAGAGGAACACAAACTCAAGTTACCTGTAACAGAAAATTGTAAACGTATTCCTATGTCATCCAGAAATAAACCCTGATTTTGAGATAGCATATGTCGTTGCTTAGAACACACCGTTTTAATACATATACACGGTAAAGATGAACAATATAAAAAGTACACAATAAAAAACGTCCAGATAATGTGTTTTAAACTCGTAACGCAACGCTTGGCTCATCATCGTACCTTAGGCCAGACTGAAATGTAAAGCATAGTTTTATAGGAGCGCGTTCACGTGACTTTAAAAGTTAAATATGATTGGTTAAATTGTTGGCATGCGATTGTATTGCCATTTTTGGTAAACAGTATGTTCTAATTTAACTATGGGTGTGTACATAATATAGATATATACAACATGATGCAATAGCCTAAATAAAGGCTTTTCGTTTCTTCAGAATATGCGACTTCGATTTACTGAAAACGTTTGTCTTCCTCAATAGTTGCCAAGCTTAAGTCTGTGCCATAAAAATGTAAATAAAGTTTAAAATCGATTTTGTAACAGCACTTTAAATCAGTTGATAGTTTTTAGTAATTTACACGTTACACAGCGATTAGAATAATCTTTGACAAAGTGTCACAAAACATGACTAAATTTCATATTTCAATGTGGCTAGTGGATACGATTGATGATTGAATAATTTGCCTATTTTAGTAGGTATTGAACACATTGTTTATGACTTCTGGATATGATACGTAAACTATACATAACTATAGGACGGAAGTATAGAAAGCCATTTTTAAACGAGAATATCAGAAACATAAATCAACGTTAACAGACTTAAAAACCGGAAACATGGCTTTAATACTCAGATAAACTATTTTATTTGATTTGAAGATCGACTTAGTGCATTTCAACTACCTTTGTAATCTGTATGTAGCTTTTTTATCATAAGGGGTTAAACTTGACTAAAAAAAGCTTAATTAATGTTTGACACTTTAACAGAAATAAAAAAACCTGAAATCCACAAATACACCCTCACTCAAATTGCCCGTTCATTGTTTCAACACCCTTTTATTTTGTCCTTCAGTGGCGTGTAAATGTACTACTACCATAGCCAGGAACTTAATTAAGTTTAAATTGAGAGAAAAAACACAAACTTAAATGTATTTATTGCATTGCATTTTATTTCATAATTTCGTGAAAATAAAATGTGTTTCCTTCCGTATAAGGAATGATATTGCTCCTTTATCAACAGAACATACTGAAACAGTCCGTACTTCTGGATGACAGTAAACTGAACGTAAACATGTTTGAGCAATAGTCAATCATTATTGATATTTGTTTGAAACTCATTAATTTGGCGTATAGAAAACGATTTAGCGAGTGTAAGCATTTAATGTTTTCGTGCACAGTTATGCACAATATTACTTTTGGACCAATAACAAAATAGTGATAATTTGATCTAAACATACAACACTGAACGTATATATCACAATACACTCATTTGAAAACCTATGCATTAAGAGCGCAATTTGTCAGTGATAAATGAGGAATTTTTTGAAATTTTAAAATGCTTTGAGCACATGTTTGAATACCTGCTTTCTTAAGTATTGATTTGAATAGGCAATCGATATAGCATTGAATAAGCAATCGATATATCCCTGAAGGAGACACACAATATAGAATATGATCTCACTCCAATTATTTAATGTTAGGTCTGTCGGAGATCAATTTTCGTGGGCATAATGTTACTTTTTGCACAAAAAAAATGAAAATTATTTATTAAAGAGGACTTACTAGGCGCAAATCAAATCAAGGTCAAGCTCGAGAATGAAAACGGATCATTTGGGAACATTTTATAATTGCTAATTTAGTTTGTTAGGCGATCAGGCGCTTTATTATTTATTCTTCAAACGGGGTATCATAAAGTGTCATTCAAAAACATTGATCACATACTTTTCCTTGGTTTACGTTTTAAGTACACAACTTAATTTGTGTTGTAAACAATAATGCTAAAATACTTCGAGCATATTTTATTCTTTGACTTACCAATCGCAAGGAATCGGTTTGGTAAAATGATCCCGTCAACAAGAAATGATGTCACATGAAGGTTTTCAGTGTAAAGATTTTTTTTTGTTGTTGTTGAACGCTGGTTTTAACAAAAATCTTATCACATGGAACATTTGGTAATAAGGGCATTTTGATGAACACATTATCTTAACTCATTTCATCGCATATGGTAATAGGTATGAAAATACAACACTAGTCAAAACTTATATTCCTGTGAAATTTCCAGGATCCGAATCTTGCAAATTGTTTCAGAAATAAAATTAAAAAAAATAAAGTTTCCATGGTGGACATGTTGAGGACATTATAATTACATGTTGATATAGATAATCAACAGACATTCAAGAAAATTGCGCGGCACGAAAACGAAAAAGCACTCGTCAAGACTCGTACTTTTTGTTTTCTAAGCCTCGCATGATAAACCTGATCTATAATCAATATAAAGAAGTGAAACTCCAGCTGCTGGAGCAGTATTGAAATCTTATTATAAACAATTAGTTGGTCCTNGCGACGGACATAATGCACGTGACCGCTACAGCAATTTTGGCGCTTTTAACGCTAAGTCCCTGGTGGGGCCGCATTATTCGAAGATAGCGGTCAAATGAGATGCAGACGATGATGAAACCAGACGACATGTCCGCGGCGAACGCCATGAAGTTTTGGAAACGACACATTAATTCGTGTTCATTTGTAAACGGCTTGAGAAGACTGTATATCTGCAACGGTAGCGCCACCGTACAGTTCACAATGTCGAAGATTGCCAGGCAGAATATGAACAAGTTAGTGGATGACGTCGTCACGCGTTTCACGTACGTGCAGATAACTAGAATGTTCCCGAATGTTCCGGTCAGCATCAGCAACGCTATGAAACAGAGGACCGGGACGTGTAATTCGATCTGAGAGAGCGTCCGTGCCCGTAAAATGGCGATGACGTCATAACTGACGTTGGACGCCGACGTTACGTTAGAATCCATTCCTAAGATTTGTATATGTCCTCGGTGTTAAGCAATCTCACACACGTACACAGAATCAATATATCAGTGCTAACTCGATATAAACATAAATGTATTATTGTTTGAACTTTGAGCTCCTGTATATATATTCGGTCAAATAAATTTTATTGAAAATGAAAAAAATAATCTATAACCCAAGTCTTACAGAGTGTGATATTGTTTCCTTGTATCACATTGACAATCTATTACAGAAAATAAATGTATTATGATTTTAAATCGATTCACTGTAGGTAACTGTCACTTTGTACAAGTTCTCCTCGATTAAACATCACGCCAATATCTACCGGTAATAAATTCAATCGATGTCTTCAATCACAAATGGTTCGATATCAAAAACACTTTTCAGCACGGATACACTACCCGTTCGTTTAAATCAGATCCAAATTCTCAAATTACAACTGTTCAATCCTTAAAAACTTCCTGCTTCGATAAAAATCAACATAACGGGATAGTAAATATATCCCAGATGCGTTCAAAGTCACATGTCTTCAACACATCATATGCGGTAATCCTATTAGGTCATCCTAGCGATTGTACTTAGTAATATCAAGTCACATTTGACATTTGTCACGACTATTTATATAGTTATTTTTGCAAAAGTGCAAATTATAAATTGATATTATTACGAGGTTTGCATGATATCCGTGATATCAGCCATAGTGTAAAACAGTTAAAGCACTAGGATCATATTCAGACCCGTCATTGGTTTGCGTTTGGAGTTAATGTTTGTTTATAATGTTCAAACATTAATGCAATCCATTTCATGCAAGCGGGAATTGTTACATATTTATTTTGCGTCAATATATTTAAATAAAACACTAATTGCAATTAAAATTTAAGTTTCCCACATTTGAAATCACCTTATGCCAACCAAGAGCTTCTGTCGCTACAAAAGGATAAGGATTCTGTAAGAGCGCGTTTCTAATAACTTTCAGCATTGCGCATGCGTTGTAAAATTCCAAGCGTCTGGCGAATGGTTATTGGTTTACCGGCTCATTTGCAGCACTGTGCTATAAAAATAAAAATAACGTCTTGCAATTCACATAAACAGCATGTCCCTGATTAATATTTGATTGCGACCGATAAATCTAAAAATGTAAGTACCGATTGCGTCAATAAACCCGCTTCTTAAATCGGTGCATGCTTATCATTCTGATCAAGTACATTCCAATTTTCATGAGACTATTTTCGATAACCGATTTTTGCCGCGTTGAAACTCATGTTGCGCAGACGATAAATATCAAAGGTGATGCAGAAGTGAAACGTGTCTAGCTGCTCTTTTTCTGAGATGGTATTTTAGATATTGATTAATTTTCCGTGAAAATGACTTCTTCCAGAACATCTGCATTTATCTTATTTGACAAATAGAGGACAGATAGCGAATAAGAATGTGGACTATTTCGAATTTGAATTCCAAATAAAAATAAACACAAAACCCGTTTGGGTAAATTCGCGTTGTTTTCTGATTATATTTTCGAGACATATTTAATCGGTATGCAAGCTTACAGAACCGCAGCAGTGCCAAGTGTCAAACGCCCTTTTCCTGTTTTGGGCTGAAGTGTCTTTATGCGCACAAGTTTGCCTTCTAAAAGGTCGCTACTTCACAATTCAAAGGTTTCACGAAATCTGCACGGACTTCCTGTCGTAAATGGCAACGCGCGTGTCCGTAATTAGACAAATTAGCGGAATGGTAAAGGGTTCAGAAGTACAGTTTGAAGGACTCGAAAACATTTCACAAGCACATGCGATAAAACATGTTCTAAATGTGTCGTCTGCATGCGTCACCAATATCACGCACTGTATTTACATCCTTGTTCAGGACAACCAGTTTGGGATCAAATGGTGCAAATGAACAAATCGTAGTATCAAATTTGTTATACATTGATCGATTTGAACACAAACCAGAACAACCGTTAAATTTCCCGTTGTTTAACGAAACGTGTACTTTCAATTTTAAGAGTCACGTAGTTATTTTTACTTTTGCATTTCAACAGCTGAGTTCGCATTACTTGCTAATGTATATCTTCCTGGTTTAACAATAAGAATGTCATAATTACTTGAAAAACGTTTAAATACCAAGGGGCAAACTACGTGCACATATTAGTTTCGACACTTGACTGCCAGTAGTTAAACGTTTACGAGCGTTGAATTCAGTGCAGTATTAATATTTACATTTGAGTATATTTTGTGCAAAACGAAGATGCAATTTACTGTCAGATAGACATTTATAATTGAACGTACCCGCATGACATCGTTGCTGCATTTTCCTACCATCGTCGGATCCCATCGCATGTATTCCGACGATGTTCTCCTACATTGTATTACATTTTTTTATGATATTTGTTGTGGTCTATTGTTGAATACCGGACCAAAACACATATTGATCCAGTAATATTATAACGTTTAGCAAATCAATTATACACATTATCCGACATAAATTAAACAAAGAATCATGATCACGAGCTGCAATTTAGATCCGCAACCATTTTTAACATATCCGAGTTCAGGTTATCTGTACTGGTAATGTCTGGATGTCATTTTTGTCCAGTTTTCAGTACGTACTGATTTCAAAAGTACAAGTGGCCCAATCAATAACTGTTCACGAACCGAGCAAGTTATGAACATACAATACAATATGTTATTACGCAAATGTTCAACTACGAATGTTAGCCATTGATGCGCATCGTTTTGTTTTGCATTTTTTGTACATATGTATGTTCATATAATTGTCGAGGTATTGTTATAACTTTAAAATTCCACCATATTATGAACCAGTGCGGAGAAAAGTCGCTTAAATCGTATGATTCATGTGGCATATCAAAACATCGTTGGCGGTAAATCTCTGCATTGTATGACGGTTNACAAGAAACACAACACAACTACAATTAGTATTGCTGTTGACTCCATATGTTGATGTACAATATTTCAACAAGGTACACAACACAACTACTATTAGTATTGCTGTTGACTCCATATGTTGATGTACAATATTTCAACAAAGAACACAACACAACTACAATTAATATAGCTTCTGTCTCTGTATGTTGATGTACACTATTGCAACACGAAACACAACACAACTACAATTAGTATTGCTGTTGACTCCATATGTTGATGTACAATATTTCAACAAGGTACACAACACAACTACTATTAGTATTGCTGTTGACTCCATATGGTGATGTACAATATTGCAACAAGTGACACAACCAAACTACCATGAATATTGATGTAGTCTCCATATTTTGATGTACGATATTGCAGCAAGCGACAAAACATAACTGCTATTAATATAGCTCTTGTCTCTGTATGTTGATGTACAATATTGCAGCAAGTGACACGACACAACTACCATGAACATTGCTGTTGTCTCCGAATGTTGATGTACAATATTGCAACAATGGATCCAATACAAATATAATGGACCTAAACTTACCAATGTTCCCCTTCAACTTGACTCCGCTGACCAAAGAATAAAACCAAAATTAAGTATTAATATAAGGTATATATGTATCCAGTTTCGTCACAATAGAAACACACATTTGCTTTACATAATAATGGTAACGTTGACCCACTACCCCTATGTAATGCGTATCCAAATGTTTAAGTATACCAAAGGCCTACATTTTTTATCAATTGTTGACAAGAGTAACTCTACTCGGCCCATTGGATCATTTCAAAATGGGAAATAATCCTTCAATCCATTTCTGAGATACTAGCTGGTCGAAAAACGTTACCCTGTCTATATAGTGCATATGTAAATGTGTGTGTGTAAAATAGCCAGCTTTTTCTTCGAAAAGTCGAGCTTTAAAATATCATAGCAATATTTTTGGGAATAAATCCCCCCCCCCCGCCCTTAAAGAGTTATGTCAACCACCCTTCGGCCTTGGTTAAGATCCCTCTACTCAGCGGGATGCAATATTTACTATTCGCCCAACTGTCTATGATATTTATATAATATCTTATCTTTGCCATTGAAATGTGTTCAATACGTTGTGTTTTTTTTTTATAAAAATGTGACTAAATCTAAGAAGTACTAGAACAACATCTTACAATACTTCTAGTGACATAAGAGTGAGTGTCACTAAGGAGATTTAGCTTTGAAATACTTTTACGTACTTGACCTACTTCAGAAACTGAAGTGTTTGTAACTATGCGGTTAATGTGAACAACAAAGAACAAGAAGAGACATACTTTGCATGTACAAATCGAGCGAGTTGCAGATGGGTTTTTTTTTCTAAGTACTTAGTACTTAACAAGATATATCTTTAACAAAGATGTTCACAGCTAAACTGCTTTTATAAATAAATGTAGAACTTTTACTTTTCAGACAGGTCGACCGCGGACTGACCTTGATATCCTTGAGAAGGAATGTATTACGTTTAAAGAAATATATATAAATATGTATATTTACAGATCTTTGGTTTTATCCGCTCAACATTTCGATAATGATATACAATAGTTTCACGCTAAACGGTTGGTGTAATATTTTTTCAGATCACAATGATGCATCCCTTTACTTTTCAATTAATTTAGTCTAATGCAAAATTAGAATTATTTATTCAGGCCTATGGCGGGAAATTTTTATAATATTTTATTGGCTGTTGATAAAGTTTAATAAAGGTCAAAACCTTGGTAAGACAGCTACGCCGAAAAAAAAGTTACATGCATGTTTTTAAAATAACTACGGTGCAATCAGTTGAATGTATGTTTATTTTAAGAAGCATGCTTACTTTAACAATAAAGAAATTCAGAGCTTTACTAGGAATGCATCTTTGCATTTGTTTTCCGCGCATTTTACATGCCTTGTGTGAATTTCACGGTCTGTTTTTATAAAAAGCACAACAAAATGACAGACATAAACGTGGTTATGTATTTGTATTCACGTTATTAGTTGAATTTCCTTGCACATTCGATCATCGATCAGTGATTGTGTCAACGACAAGTGTATAATACTGCACATTGGTTAAGGACACATTAACACCCACCATCTGGTAGCAGGGCATAGGACTGCCAGGCGTAGTTGCCTCTTTCAAACATTCCCACGAGGTCAAACAAAGCAAAGACCGCGTCATCAGCCACGGCTTCGCAATCAATGCCTTAATTGACAAATCAAAGCATACAACAGAATAATAATCTTATCAGCAGAGTCATGATACCTTATGTGTTACTATTGTAACCAAAGTAAACTTTGTACTCATTTTATTGCCCAAGCATAACAAGTGGTGTCAAAGGCGTACACGTATTTGTTTGTCGCTGATGGTTACTCGTAAGTGTCAAGAGCAAAATCACGTTTTTAAGTTCGTTGAAAATGGTATATACATATCAAGTATACAATTAATATTATAATATTAAACAATTGGTATCTGTTGTTAGATTGTATGTACATTGATTGCAATCATTTCTTTCACATACTGTCCCACTGTGTTACATCTCTAATAGTGCATGTACACGAAGAGAAATATATAAGTGAATATTAAAACTAAATTTCAGTACTATTTTGTAAGACATATTTATCGTTATTCTATTTTCATATTCAATTTCGTATCCAGTAAAGATAATACGAAATACCAGTAGACACAGAAAAATAATCACTCTTTCCTGATATATTTTTAAAACATAATTTGAAAAAGCCAATTAAAACGAAATATTTTAGAAAAGAGTGATTATTTTTCTGCGTTGTTCTCTGATTTATTAATTCGTGGCGTGGGAAAAAAATGCTTAAAGTAATGTTACAACTAATATGTCAAAATGGACATTCAAAACCACCATCAATCGTGCCAATACTTCATATCTTGTTAAGTATGTATGTACGTCAACACAGTGTATCCGCTTCTACTTACAGAAAGATGAAAGTGACTGATATCTTATCATTATCTGGTAATCAGCAACATTAAGTACACAGATAATCAAGTACATTCTAATTGCTTGTTCATATGAGGAAATTGCAATTGAGTTATAGTGTTATACGTTTGTGCATTTTTACATTTTTTTATTCGAACTTGTATAGTTAACATTGTGCGGACATGTACTTCAAGGTCATTTGAAAAGCTGGGTTCTGTTTGAAAAGAATATGTGCGCATATTTATAAGGTCCTTCTGCGCCGAAGGTTTGCATCATATGAGGATCCGAAGTGTATCCCCGCACTCCTACCTTATTAACTTAATAGAATCAGGAAAGTTTTGTTATTATGTGCAATGGGCTAACGGCGACAGCATTCCTATTATTTTAATGAGGTTGTTGGTTGATGTTGCAAAATTGGAATAGATAACGGTAATGCTGATTCAGCAGTCAGCTCAGCCTACAGAGATATGGATACCAACAAGGTCAACCACTCACATGTAGCGGGTCACATGAATAGCGTAATTGCTATCGGATTGACGTGATTGGACTCACATGTCAGCTTCATTAAAATTCAAATGCGAAAATAACAATGCAAAAATGAGTATTATGCCATATGTGATTGCGCAGGCTGGTCTCGGGCTAGGCTGGCCGAATGTGGCATAAGACCCATTTTCGAATGACGTGGCTAATACACTTCAGTACACATGTACGCAAGAATTGGTAAACGCTAACGAGAAATGTGGACTTCATTTAAATACCAATTATAGATATTTATTTTTAGCCATGTACGTATTCATAATTTGTTGTATTTTTCTGCTGTATTTTTGCTATGAAAGAAACAGAACTCAATAATCGGTTTCCTAAGAACATGCCCAAACCCCGTCCTCTCTGTCCTTAACACATGCCCAAACCCCGTCCTCTCTGTCCTTAGAACATGCACAAACCCCGTCCTCTCTGTCCTTAGAACATGCCCCAACCCCGTCTTTTCTGTCCTTAGAACATGCCCAAACCCCGTCCTCTCTGTCCTTAGAACATGCCCAAACCCCGTCCTCTCTTTCCTTAGAACATGCCAAACCCCATCCTCACTGTCCTTAGAACATGCACAAACCCCGTCCTCTCTGTCCTTAGAAGATGCCCAAACCCCGTCCTCTATGTCCTTAGAAAATTCCCAAACCCTATCCTCTCTGTCCTTAAATTGCAACACAGACGCAAATTCTGGATCCTCAACTCTATACAAATGGTTTATGCTTCAAATAGTTTAACGTTAGCGTTTATACTATTAGACACAGTCTGATTTTATGAGTAACCGAGAATGCACTAAACAAATGCTCTATCTATATAAAAGAATACGAGTTAATACGTCCAAATTGAAGTGTTTATGTGTTGTTATGTTTTTTTTAGCCAGAAACACAAATAACATAAGTAGTGAGTTATTTATCTATTTATTATATTTTAAAATACTTCGCAAGTGCCAGTACATAAGAAAGGGTCAATACAATCTTAGTTTTTTGCACTTGAATTAAAATGAGCAAAACAAACAAATATAATTTTTCCTAGAAATCGGACAATGTTCTTAACATACTAACATGCAGAGGGAAAAATTATGAAGTGTTTGCTTTTAAAAACACAAAGTGTATTGTCCCCATATACGCACTGACAATGAAAACCGGAAGAAACTCAAAAATCTTTACATAATACGGACTTGACTAACTAGAACAGTTGAGCAAGATTATGAAGTACACATTCAAGCCGTTTAGTCACACAACTATATCTGAAACATGTTTAGATGTTAGTTTTTGTAATCTTAAAAGTAATTGTATTCACAAGCATAAGGTCACAATTTGGAATATGCAAAGCATAATTCATAATGAATAAAAAGAGCAAAATAACACAACATTAGTTTTTGACCTAACAAGTACATCTTAAGATAGTAATCCACTATACCAAGAACAGTTTTTATGTTTGCTTGAATTTTTTGCTGTTATAATAGTATTTAGTTTAGTTTTAACCTATTTATTTAAGCTCAATTACATCGAAAGCCTAAGGTTTATTTGAAACGCTGTCGATTCCGTTTCTTGGGACTAGAACCAGTTCTTTGTGTCTATGGGGGAGATCTAAAGAACGCTCCCACAGTGCCCGTGACCTCCCGGCAAACAAAACTCTTATGCTGTCGGGAACGGGCATTGATCCCGGGTCACCATGGGGAGAAGCGCGCGTGCCAACCACTGCGCCAACTTGACAGGCTTATTTACTACGCATGTTTAGTTATAACTTATATATGAGCCGATATATGGGAAAACTGGGCTTTATGAACTGCGCGTAAAGTATCGTCCAGATAAGCCTGTCAACTAAAATGTATTTTTATTTTTTAGTTAATAAATACGAATGTATAATTTCTGGACATTTCTTAAAATGAATTGTACCACTGGTGATCGTTTGTAAAGGTGATTTCATTTATGTTCATCTTTTTTCAGAATAAAATGCTAAACGCTAAGGAATATTCCAGTTTTAATGATACTATAACTTAAGATGAACACTCGTCCCAGTTCCGATTGAATCATAAGCGTCTACTGAAAGAACTTTTCCATTTAAGTGAAACAGAACACCTATTTTTCCTGATGAACATTTGGAGTTACCAATTAAAATACGGTACAGGCGTTAACTCTATAATAAAGTACAAACAGTGCAGTTCATTAAATATCTATAATAAAGTACAAACACATGTAGAGTATTCCAATTTAATGGCTTACCTTCAATATTTTAATCGATTGCTTTGCATGCGAAGATATTTGAAAAGTCAATACAAATGCGGTATGTTTAGACGCGTTACACAAGAAACTCAAATGAGACACACATCTTGAGAACCGTAATACTGAGCGTGTATTGGCACTTGTAGAAGACACTAGAAACAACAACAACAATAATAATAATAAAAATAATAATAATAATAATAATAATAATAATAATAATAATAATAATATTATAATTATTATTATTATTATTATTATTATTATTATTATTATTATTATAATAATAATAATAACAACAACATAGAAATAAAGTGTTAACATACAAATTAACGAAGCGAATTGAATAATAAACAGATATATATCTTTGTGTTATTGTGAATTAGTTTTGTGTTAAACACATAATCCATTTTTTAATTATTAAATACTTTAAAAAATAAATATCAATGCACAAGTTAATATTCATATCTGAAAAATAGCACGTGTTTTGAACACAAAATTGAACTTCGAACACAGAAAACATTATTTGCCATCAAAGTTGCTCAACGGACAACAATTAAAGATATTAATAAATACAACAGTTTCATTGAGAAATTCTTATTTTCTCCGTTGAGACAAAATTACTCGTTACCACAAAACACAAATGTGTCGTTGTAATAACTGTCTGTAGTCCAGTTTTCAATTATGCAAATAGTATGCAGTCTTTTTAATGAAGCCGTAACCATGGATGTTTTACCGGAAGTATAATTTCTCAGAATGACACTTGATGGTTTTAGAAATGTCTTGAAGCAGAGATTTGCACTCGCGTCTGTATTTAGGGTTCAAAAAGCTGTAAATGATGGGATTCGCGGCGTAACTGACGACGAAGGAATATTCGAGAAATAAGAACATAGAGTAGCCCGCGTCAGAGAAATCTTTATTCAAACTGGGATTAATTGTTCTGAGAATCTTCGTGCACGCGTATGGCAGATGACTCGCGACAAACGCCACTGTCGCTGAGATGAACATAATGGTAGTCTTGCTCACTTTCATGCGCCGCTTGATGACGTTCAGGCTCGGTATCGACGGTTTCCTAGCAACGGACGCGACTAGTTTCTTTGGTTTCCGGACAGGAAGCGTCTGCATGCCGTTCACGTGCAGCGCGGGGTCAACGTGACCGGCGTCAAGTTTTAAGAATTCATGCTTGTCCAAGGAACGTGACAGCTCCCGGACGTACGGCGGTCTGCGGAACGCCGGCTCCGTTTCCGGATTAAAGTCGGCATTCTTCATTTCGCGTGGTGACGAGGGGAGAAAGTTAAACGCCTCTGACAGTCTAGGTTCCGGTGAGTCCGGACTTTCCGTGTTGTCGGAAATAGCGGTCGCTCCGAAGTATTCCGACGCACGAGCGGACTGTGACTGCTTCGATTTCCGGACCTGGCTCCACCTTTTTACCTTGATACCAAGCATCGTGTACACGATCAAAAGTATGAAAACCGCAATTACAAAACACACAAGAATCAGCGTGTTAAATAGCACTGGTATGATAGTTTCTTGTTTGTCATCTGCTACACCACATTGATGACCATGCACTTCCGGTATGTCATCGAACACTACCTTTCTCCGTCCGTATACTATGAGCGCTAAAGACGAAATAGCGACGGACATAATGCACGTGACCGCTACAGAAATTTTGGCGCTTTTAACGCTAAGTCCTTGGTGGGGGCGCATTATTCGAAGATAGCGGTCAAAGGAGATGCAGACGATGATGAAACCAGACGACATGTCCGCGGCGAACGCCATGAAGTTTTGGAAACGACACATAAATTCGCGTTCATTTGTAAACGGCTTGAGAAGACTGTATATCTGCAACGGTAGTGCCACAGTACAGTTCACAATGTCGAAGATTGCCAAGCAGAATATGAACAAGTTAGTGGAGGACGTCGTCACGCGTTTCACGTACGTGCAGATCACTAGAATGTTCCCGAATGTTCCGGTCAGCATCAGCAACGCTATGAAGCAGAGGACCGGGACGTGTAATTCGATCTGAGAGAGCGTCCGTGCCCGTAAGATGGCGATGACGTCATAGCTGACGTTTGACCCAGACGTTACGTTAGAATCCATTCCTAAGAGTTGTATATGCCCTCGGTGTTAAGCAATCTCAGAAACGTACACAGAATCAATATATCACTGCTAACTCGATATAAACATAACTGTATTATTGATTGAACCTTGAGCCCCTGTACATAAAAAATAAATTTTCTTGAAATTGAAAAAAATAATCTATAACCCAAGTCTTATAGAGTGTGATATTGTTTCCTTGTATCACATTGACAATCTATTACAGAAAATAAATGTCTTATGATTTTAAATCGATTCACTGTAGGTAACTGTCACTTTATACAAGTTCTCCTCGATTAAACATCACGCCAATATCTACCGGTAATAAATTCAATCGATTTCTTCAAAAACACTTTTCAGCACGGATACAATACCTGTTCGTTGAAATCAAATCCAAATTCTCAAATTACAACTGTTCAATCCTTAAAAACTTCCTGCTTCCATCAAAATCAACATAACGTGATAGTAAATTTATTCCAGATGCGTTCACAGATGCGTTCAACGTCACATGTCCTCAACACATCATAAGCGGTAATCCTATTAGGTAATCCTAGCGATTGTACTTAGTAATATTAAGTCACATTTGACATTTGTCACGACTATTAATATAGTTATACTTTCAAAAGTGCAAATTATAAATTGATATTATTACGCGGTTTGCATGATATCCGTGATATCAGCCATAGTGTATAACAGTAATAGCACGAGGATCATATTCAGCGACACTTACATATCACGGTTATATCACCGCAAACAGTTAACTCCCTCTGATAATATCCTATTCACAAACAGAACGTCAAACGTTACACAAACTTCAGTCTTACACTGGCTGTTCAGCCAGCTTAAAGTCAATTTTCCAGTCACTCTGGAACATATGAACACGTTTTTTTTGTCTTTATCACTTTTGGTTAATTTCCAAATAAGTATCTGTACGTTAAATAACTTTCCTATTGTGAGCCATGTAATACACAATATATACACTCTCTTCTTTTCGTTCTTCAGCGTTCCCTTCAAAACCAAATTTATAACTGCGATATCGGTTTCGTAAATTAGAACTTAGTTGTACTTAAATAATCGGGAAGTAAACGTTACAAAGTCCGTCATCTCGTACTGAAATGTTTTCAACTGTAAGTCGGCCTCTATGTTATCAGTTATCAGTGAGCAAGGCGTTCAACTTGTTTATCGCCCAACTATATTTGATTTACGAGTTAAAACTACTTGAAACGACAACATATGAGTTGATTTTCTAATCTGGTATCCATCCGTCATTGGTTTGCGTGTAGAGTTAACTTTTTTATAATATCCAAAACATTAATGCAATCCATTTGATGCAAGCGGGAATTGTTATATATTTTTGTGTCAATATATTTTAATACAACACTTATTGCAATTAAAATTCAAGTTGCCCACTTTTGAAATCACCTTATGCCAAACAATAGCGTCTTTCGCTGCTAAATGACAAGGACTCTGTAAGAGCGCGAAGAATACGTTGTTTCTAATAACTTCCAGCATTGCGCATGCGCTGTAAAATTCCAATCGTCTGGCGAATGCTTATTTGTTTACCGACTCATTTGCAGCACTGTGCTATAAATATAACGTCTTGCAATGCACATAAACAGCATGTCCTTGATTAATATTTGATTGAGACCGATAAATCTCATCTTTTTAGTACCAATTGCGTCAATAAACCAGCTTCTTATATCGGTGCATGCATATCATTCTGATCAAGTACGTTTCGATTTTCGTGAGACTGTTTTTGATAACCGATTTTTGCCGCGTTGAAACTCATGTTGCGCAGACAGGTGTTGAAGAAGTGGAACGTGTCTAGCTGCTCTTTTTTGAGATGGTATTTTAGATATTGATTAATTATCCATGAACATGACTTCTGTCGAAACACCGGTATTTATCATATTTGACAAATAGAGGGCAGATAGCGAATCAGAATCTAAACTACTTTTAATTTGAATTCCAAACACAAATAAACACAAAAATCGTTTGGGTAATTTGGCTCTGTTTTCTGATCATATTTTCGAGCCCTATTGAATCGTTATGCGAGCTAACAAAACCGCAGCAGTGCCAAGTGTCAAACGCCCTTTTCCTGTTTTGGACTGAAGTGTCTTTATGCGCACAAGTTTGCCTTCTAAAAGGTCGCTACTTCACAATTCGAAAGTTGCACGAAATCTGCACGGACTTCCTGTCGTAAATGGCAACGCGCGTGTCCGTAATTAGACAAATTAGCGACATGGTAAAGTGTCCAGAAGTACAGTTTGAAGGACTCGAAAACATTTCACAAGCACATGCGATAAAACATGGTCTAAATTTGTCATTTGCATGCGTCATCGACATCACGAATTGCATTTACATCCTTGTTTAAGACAACCGGTTCGGGATCACTTGGTGCAAATAAACAAGTCGTAGTATCAAATTTGTTATACGTTGATCGATTTAAACCAAAACCACAGCCCATTCTTAATTTCCTGTTGATGTACATAAGTAATTGATGCGAACTCATCTGTTAAATATAAAAGTTAAAATAACTACGTTACTGTTAAAATTGAAAGTACACGTTCCATTGTTTAATGATACGTGTACTTTCAACAGTTTCAACAGTTTATTAGTACTCAGCACATACATATGTGATATGAGTTTACCGATATATATATATATATATATATATATATATATATATCGGTAAACTCATATCACATATGTATGTGCTGAGTAATATATATATATATATGCCCAGGCTGTGTGTCATGTGATATACATGTATGAGACAGTGCAAACATATGCGACAACTTGAACAAATGAGCAGGTACAAAAACATGTTGATTATACATACTATATGCACTTTTGTTGAATCTATTTTTATTTTAGGGGTTTGCCAGATGGCTATTTATAACACTTTTAAGATAATTGTAATACATTTTCTAAGATTGCAAAGAACAGTTTCATTTTACTCATTCATAGGCGAGTCAAATTTTACACAGTTTACGTTCGTTCGATATTTCTTAAGTACATATTTGTTTCGTGGCTCATTTAAAGATGTGCATTTGAAAAGGTAATGGTATTCGTCACCGATGTTTCAATGTTAACTGCCATTTAGTTATTTTTACTTTAACATTTCAACAGCTGATTTCGCATTACCTACTAATGTAAATCTTCCCGGTTTAACAATTCAAATGTCATAATGACTTGAACAACGCTTAACTATCAAGGGGCAAACTGTGTGCACGTATTAGTTTCGACACTTGACTACTAGTATTTAAACGTTTAGGAGCGTTGAATTCAGTGAGTGCTATTATTAGAATTTGAGTTTATTTTGTGCAAAACGAAGATGTCATTTACTGTCATATCGAAATTTATACTTGTACGTATCTGTACGACATAGGTGTTGCATTTTTCTATAATTGTCGGGTCCCACCGTATGTATTCTGATGATGTTCTGATATTTACGTTTGAGTATATTTTGTGGAAAACGAAGATGCAATTTATTGCCAGATAAACATTTATACTTACGTACGTATCCGTATGACATCGATGTTGCATTCACCTGCCATCGTCGGATGCAATGTATGCCGACGATGTTCTCCTACATTTTTTTTACATATGTTTATTATTTTGTGTTGCTGCTTATTGTCTAATACCGGAAGAAACACATATTGATCCAGTAATATCATAACGTTCAACTTAAAAGTATCAGACTTATCCGACATAGATTAAACAAACAATCATTGTCACGAGCCGCGACCCTTCTGAAAATATCCGTGTTCAGGTCCTCTGTACTGATACGTTTCTGGATGTGATTTTTTGTCCAGTTTTCATTACGTACTGATTTCAAAACCACGAGTAGTGGTTAAATCAATTGTCCGTACGAAGCAAAATGTTGACATACAATGCAGGATGTTAGTTTGAGGCATTATAGTATCGTTGTTACGCAAATGTTCAACTACGAATGTTAGCTATTGATGCAAATCGTCCTGTTTGGCATTTTTGTATGTTCATATAAATATCGTGGCATTCTTATAAATTTGAAGCTCCATTTTAATATAAACAACTGCAGAGAAAGGTCGCTTGTACACAACTTTGATCTCAGCACTTTAATTATTTAACTTTTCCTTTCAAATAACTTACACACTCGTATTAAGGTTAAACATATTCTGCAGGTGTTTTATACAATATTGCGCCTGCGAACTATTTTTTTGCGAGATGAAGCTCTCTGCATTGGATGACAGTTTTTTAACACTGCCAACCAATGACAACTCAGCGACATAGACTTTAGGTGAGCAAACGTTTCTTAAAAACTGAAAACGTGCATTGAAGGTGTCCCGATGAACAGTTGCATTAATATGCTTTATTCAGGGGAAAAGGGAATATGACCATCATTCCACCTATTACACATGACAAAGAAGTATATAGCCGGTTAATGGCGAGGCATGTTACGTCATGTTAGATATCTGCACATGCATCTGGTAAGTTACAGCAACATGTAGTTTTTATTAAAAAAGTTTGGAAGAAATGGAAGGAAAAAATCTAGCTTTATCAATTGTTAACTATGATGACACTTTTATTACTTATAGGTAACCCAATTCTTTACACTTCTAATCATATTGTCATCTGGTGTTTTCGTATGCTCAATTTATTAAACGTCAGACCAAAGTTGCTATCAATGGAAGATAACCACCTTTACACGAGGAATGCTATTCAACCTGATAACACTGACGAAAGCCATAACTGTTTCAAATTCCCAGCATTTCACAATACATAATGCGTAGTAATTTTAATTACATAAAACAGATGTTTGAAAAAAAGGAAAGGTGACTCAATATTGCCATATTTTTAACAGTTTCTAAAGCAATGGCTTGAAGGACAAACTGTGTTCATTGTCAATTATGTACATTTAATAAACGCATTACAAGGATACAGTCCATTTTATTGAGTCACATGAGCACATCCGCAGAATAGGTATTAGAACAATGTTTTCCTTTTATAAACCGAAACGAGACCAAATCTAGCTAATCGTGTAAATTGCTTGCGATCGTTTTTGTTCTTGTGACTGGACATATTCTCCTCTTATTTCCTCTGATTTGGCATCCTATGTGTTTGGGCATCATTCACTAGTTTATTGCTGAAACACACTACGTCTGCTGTCTGTATATGTTGATGTATACTTTTTCAACCAGAAAAACGACACATCTGTAGTGAATATTGTTGGTGTCTCCGTATGTCGATGTACACTATTTCAGCAAGGAACACTACACAACTACAATTAATATTGCTCTTGTCTCTGTATTTTGATGTACACTATTGCAACAAGGAACACTACACAACTACAATTAATATTGCTCTTGTCTCTGTATGTTGATGTACACTATTGCAACAAGGAACACTACACAACTACAATTAATATTGCTCTTGTCTCTGAAGGTTGATGTA
>VMBQ01005031.1:23556-36724 GCA_007657795.1 Dreissena rostriformis | reverse complement strand
ACAGACAGACAGACAGACAGACAGACAGACAGACAGACAGACAGACAGACAGACAGACAGACAGACAGACAGACAGACAGACAGACAGACAGACAGACAGACAGACAGACAGACAAACAGACAGACAGACAGACAAACAGACGGACGGACGGACGGACGGACGGACGGACGGACGGACGGACGGACAGACATAGGCTTTTCATTTCTTAAGAATATGCGACTTCAATTTACTGAAATCGTTTGTCTTCCTCAATAGTTGCCAAGCTTAAGTATGTGCCATAACAGATGTAAATAAAGTTTAACATCGATTTTGTAACAGAACTTTAGAGCAGTTGATAGTTTTTAGTAATTTACACCTAACACGGCGATTAGAATAATCAAAGTATCACAAAACATGTAATGATTGAATATTTTGTCAGTTCTGTTAGGTATTGAATACATTGGTTATTACTTCTGGTTATTATACGTATAATATACAGAACTATAGGACTGAAGAATAGAAAGCCATTTGTTACACGAGAATATCGGAAAAAATATAAATAAACGTGAACAGCTTAAAAAACAGGATACATGGTTGTAATACTCAGATAAACTATGTTTATTTATTTACAGATGGACTTAGTGCATTTCAGCTACCTTTTTAATATATATGTAGATTTATTATTAAAAGGGTTGAACTTGACTAAACTGAATTAAGGATTTAGATAGCATGAATAGAATAAATATTTTTTGTAAAAAAGCTTAATTTATGTTTTACACTTTAAAACAAATAAATAAATGGAACTCAGAAATACACCCTCACTCAAAATTGCCCGTTAATTGTTTTAACACCCTTTGTCTTTTGTCCTTTAGTGGCGTGTACATTCACTACTTCCCTCGACTTTATTTAGTTTAAATTGAGCCAACAAAAATGTGTTTATTGCAATTTAACCTCATAATTTCGTGTAAATAAAATGTGTTTTTTCTCGTATAATGATATGTCTCCTTTGTCAATAGAACATACTGAAATAGTCCGTTTTTCTGGATGCAAGTATACTTAACGTAAACATGTCAGAGCAATAGGCAATCGTGATTGTTATTTGTAGGATAATCATTAAGTTGGCTTATAATAAACAATTAAATGATTGTTAACGATTGCTTGTTTTCATGGAGAATGTTACGTTTGGACCAAAAAAGCATGATAATATTATATTATTTATTTGACCGAAACATTCGGCTCCAATGCGTATATCACGATACACTCATTCAAAACCCTACGCATACATTGGTTAAATTTTAGTGATAAAGAATGTGTACACTTGAGACATTCAATGGATTTTGTTTGTTTTTTAATTTTACAATGCCTTAAGTACATGTTGAATACCTGTCTTCTTACGCATTCATTTGAATAGGCAATCGATATATCCTTGAAGGAGACATACAGTATAGAATATGATCGCACTTAAATTATTAAATGTTTGATCTGTCGTTGATCAATTTTCGTAGGCATAATGTTTCTTTTTGCAAAAAAAGATATTGAAAGATATTGATTAAAGAGGATTGACTAGGCACAAATAAAACCAAGCCACGGATCATTTGGGAACATTTTATAGTTGCGTCTGTAGTTTGTTATGCGATGAGGCGTTATACTCTTTATTCTTTCAACAAGACTCAACGTTAGACAGGGTATCGTATACGGGGTACAGGATCAACGGGGTTTGTAGGGGTTTACACACGGGCTGGAAAGAATGTAAACACACCGTTAAGAACTTTATTTTTGCAAATACCTCAAGTTATTGAAATACATTTGCAAAAGTTTTTAGTACATAAGAGACAGTTTCATGAAGTTTGTGCCGATATCTTAAGATTTAAGAATAAATCATTGAATACGTCTGAAATCGGTGCCAAAATTTCGCGTTGCGTTAAGCATAACCGTGAACACGAATGCTGTACACATCGAATATTTGGCCAAGAACACATGCTTATTAAATAAAGTAATTATGATGTATTTCACATTGCCATAAGCAGCATCAAAAACTGTATTTTATGTTCTAATTGAAATTCTTAAGAAAATGTGTTTTAAAAAAGCACCATTTACCGGTGTGTTTACATACATTAACGTTTAATCGTTAAACCCACAGTCACGTGATCCTGTACCCTGTATAGTGCCATTCAAAAACATTTATCATATGCTATTCCTTTTCTTCCGTTTCAAAAAAATACACAACTTTATATAGTGTCGTAGACATGAATACTTAAATACTTCGAGTGTCTCCATTGCTCATATAATTATTCTTTGACTTACCAATCCCACGGACTCGGTGTGGTGAAATGATCCCGTCGACAAGAAATGATGTCACATGAAGGTTTTCTGTGACAGAGGTTTTGTTTTGTTGAATGTTGTTTGACAAATATCTAACACATGTTTTCAGCTAACCTTATAATACCGCCTGTTTATGAGCAAATTGCCTTAACTTTTTTCATCAAATAGGGCAATCGGTATGAAAGTACAAACGTTGTCAAAACCTATATTTCTGTGAAATCTCCAATATTCTTATCTGGTTTAAGAATTGAAAACTTGTAAAGTTTCATCTGTGGCCATGTAATGGACATAATTCATATTCTTATCAGTTATATTATTATGTAATGTTGAGGAAGAGAATCGCTAAACCTTCAAGAACATTACGTTTACCAGGGTCCGAAGTGCTCGGGTAAGATTTTGAGAACGACATATGTCCCGCGTGCGTTTATATTTTCAATAAAGAACATCTCCTCAATCACCAGACCAGTTTGATAAAACTGGAATGATCCGTGTGTTATTTTGTGTGTGGACCGCTACAATATTTATTAAATATCGGTCCGGTTTGTTGATCACAGTCGCTACACTTACGTTGTTGAAAGGAACATTTTAAACGACAATCCATTTAACCACTTAGCGATATTTTATCAAACGTTGCAGAGCCAGATTAATCGTGGACCTTATTACAAGTTAGATAGAAAGTTCTACATTACCACATTATTAAGTTACGGAAGCTGATATATATTGTGATAGAAAAATTTGAGCAACATATCTAACAAGACGTGTTTGCTTGTCGGTATAAATAAAGGGTATGTGTACTTTATTATGAATGGATGGTTGTCTACAAGAAGTTTATTTTGGTATAAGCAGAACTCTGGTTGCCAGGTAAACTGTTAGATAATTATTTAAATAACAAGAAGGACATGATGGCCCTTATGCCAAGTCTTACAACAATAGTCGATGTGTTTGATCCGATGACTTCGATGTATAGCAATTTCCCAAACAAATTTAGTCTCAATTTCGTCGTAATTATGTTTCAAATGATACATCAGGTGTGTCCAAGTATGATTGGGTGATAAGTTTTTATTCAGATATAATCCGAATTTAAACTTTGCGTAAATATAGACAAGATGGATATTTTAACAAACACGCATGTAGTTCATACCAATTTATAATCTCCCTTTTCATATGATAAACATTTACTTTTTGTGGGAATTCTGTCCTCTCTCCAGCTTCGTTAACCATGAAGACCGATGCAATAGTTGTTATGTCCAATCATAATCAATAATTGCTCCGATGCAAGATTCTCATTTGTTATTCAATAGAACTGTTTTATTTGTTGATGAATTTACTGACCACGCTTGCATTTAGCCACAGCACTAAGTAGACGCAACTCCTACATGTGTGCCCATTTGTTTTACCAACCTGGTCAGTTTAAGTATATTCATATTAATAGAATAATTGCGAACCATTAAATTCTGATATATGTGTGAAATGTACGTGATATTCATTTCGTTCAGATTTTAAATGCGGTTCTAGCAGTGTAACAATGTTTTTTTTTTTCTACGATTGTACATGCAGACATAGTTTTAAAGCCCCATTAACACTCATAATCAACGAATATTTCGTAAAATATTTCGTAAAATAAAGTTAACCCATAAAAAAATCAATGTTCCTTATAACAATAGGCCAAGATTTAAACGATAGATGTGGTCTGGTATTATAGATTTAACACGATACAAACCGCCAAAATATTTTTATATTACAAAATGAAGTATGGTCAAATTTATATCTTTTGTTATTTTTATACACGCCCATAAGGAGATATTATAAAGTACCGCAATTGTCAGTTTCTTGTATCCGCACTGTTGACATAGAAGTGGTAAACCACCTTACACAGAAAACAGTATAAATAATTTGAGTGCAATACTTTTGAAAAAGACACATCTCAAAACAGTATCACCCAATGCAATAAACACTACAATTAGCGAAAACACAACTGATTTAACAACCATAGATGGATGTCTTGACCCAATTCACTGTTTGAGCAAATCACGTTCATCACCACAATAATCGGATGGCATCATTCCAGTACTGGGTCAACTCTGAATGAATTACTGCAACAGGGTACCACTCCATCTGACTGGAAGAAAGCGTACGCCTCAGTATGCATCAAAAATCTAGAACACATCCTACACAGCCAAATAATGAAACATCTTGACTGCCACAAAAAGGTCTTTCCGATCAACAAAATGAGTTTCGGGAAAAGGGTTAGACATAAAACTAGCTCCTCCCAATAAAGAACTGCTATCAGAACTAAACGATTAAAAAAAGAAGTCGGTGCAAACCTCATCGACTGAGCAAGGAAATTGATGGTGTTCTCCATAAATGACAGCTAACATTTTTTTCCACTACAACATCAGAGGCAATATTCGATAATGGATGTATAGTTAAATGTTTAATCGCAGCCAAAAGGTACTCGACGAAGGCTTCACGTCAGCCCCATTGTCACTTTTAGAGTACACCATGTCACCAACGTTTGTCAATTGCAACATCCTCTTCTATATTGACGACCTACATAGTTGCCTTTTTTTGCTGATAACAGTCTGCTGTACCGGAAAATCTGTAAATATCTGCAACTCTCAAAAAGAACATGGGCAATATTTTGGAGTGTGAAAGCAAATGTATGGCTTCGACCCCAGTACATGATAAGCGAACGACTTCATCCGTAAATAACAATCCTCATTGCCGACACGATCCAGAAATAGAACTGTCCCGAGACATCCGTGTTGAAATAACAATAAAGAAAACTGACAACTCTCCGAAAAACTAGTTGCCTACAAGACACCAAGACCCAGTCAAACCAGTATGCAGGAATACGCCTGCTCGTTCGGGACCTTCACGTAGACAAATCAACCCCGAGCTGTGCAACTAAAAGCTGCCGCTTCATTTAGGTAAACTGTCAAACAACCAGCTTCACCAACGGGTCATCTTGACAATATGCATCAAAATCGATCAAACGCCAATCTTAGAAGTGGCCCATGGAGTGGACCCAGCATCTGGTCATCCCCCTAGCTAAAAATGGCAGCATATAGTTGTGCGAGAGTTACCAACATCCGCCTCTTCAGTAATCCCAGCAAAGACATGCAACGCATTATCTTTAATCAATTGAAAAGAAAGGCCGGGGAACTGCAGACCGAAGAGAAGGCTGGATTCAGATATATGCAATACCAAAGTGAGCTCTTCCACAACTTTGTCGACTTTGAGAAAGCTTTCGCCCGCGTGTGCCATGATGGCTTATGGCATGTTATAAGAGGATTCCATATTGACGATATGGGATGGTGGAAGTCATCTAAGAAACTCCAGAAGCGCATTTCTTCTCAATTGACATCTGGGGGATATATTCATGACATCAGTGGGCATCCGACAGGGATGTCTGCTCTCTCCCGTTTTGTTTAACCTTTGCCTTGAGAAGATAATGCATAAGACTCTCCATGACCAACACACCTCTTCGCTGATGACATTGGCCTCATTGGAGGCATCAGCAGTGAACTTCAAGATCTCACCAACAGACTATATGAAACAGCAGGAACACACGGAATGGAGTTCAGCACGAAGAAGTAGAAGCCGAATAAAAACTACCATTGTGACCGCAGCGATGGCCAGACTTAGCAGGTTGTGGGCAAAGCAGTTCCATCAGCTTCCCTACCAAGTACTCTACAAGTCCCTTGAAGTGTCCTTCCTACTATACGGCTGCGAGACCTGGACGTTTCACGCGGACACAGAACGCAGGCTTCAGGCCTTTGAACACGAATGTCTCCTTCATGAAGCACAAGACCAACGAGAACGTCCGGAACATGACTGCAACACGTTTTGGTCCTCAAGAGCCCATACTGGAGACCGTTAAACTACGAGAGCTGACTTGGTTTGAACACGTCACCAGACACGACGCACTGTGCACGATTGTTATTCAGGGCACTATAGAGAGAGGTAGCCGCCGATGACGTCAGAAGAAACGCTGGATGGACATTATGAAAGAGTGGGTATTCCTCCCCATGAATGAATAACTCTCAGCAACACACACCAGATCTGACTAAGGGGGGATTTCTGTATCGTCGTCCCNCCCAGCGGTCAGACCGGTCAAGGGAATTTGTTATGCCTTCTACGTATAATATACACTTCTTTAGGACGGAAATATAATTTTAAAATTGAATTGTTTAACATGGAAATTAAATTTTCGGTTCGTGCCAAGCATTACTTTATTAAATAGATGCCTCCGTTAAGCTGCGGCTTCCTGTTCGATTTATTCGGTTACACATTTTACCGGAAGTTCATTCGACGCCCAAACAGCTGTTCACTGTGAAAAAAAAATATATGCAAACGATATTCTTTTAGACCAAATCGCCTGTGGTTCCAAACGCATTATTCTTGCTCAGTCCATAGACTCACTGCATAGTAACAGAAAGACGTATTTACAAACGAGAATATCAGAAATAAACAAAATAAAAAACAGAAATGAACGTTAACAGCCTGACATGGTTATACTACTCAGATAAACTATATTATTTCATTTACTGATGTGTAGCTATATTATCATAAGAGGGTTATAAGGACTCAACTGATTTAACGATTGAAATAGAATGAATAGAATTTATTTAAAAACAAACTGCTCAAGTTATATTTTTTCACTTCAAAACCGTGACGTTCAGAATCCAGAATCCAGAAAAACGCCCTCACAAAATTGACCTTTCATGGTTTTAACATCCTTGTGCTTTGTCATTTAATGACGTGTATGTGTACTAAAACATTCGCCAATGACTTCATTTATTGTAAATTGAGGCAACAAAAAAACTTATTAAAATGTTCAGTGCAATGTATAAGACCGCAATATTCAGCGTCACAAAAACTGACAGAATAAAACACGATACACTCATTAAAAAATTATAAATAAAGAGCTTAATTTGTCAGTTATAAAGAAGGTGTTCACTTCAGACATCAAATGGAATTGTGTTACATTTTAAAATGTATTTAGCACATTGTTGAACACCTTCTTTCTTGAGTAATCATTTAAATAGGCAATCGATATATCATTAAAGGAGACACGCCAAATAGAAAGAGATCTCACACCAATTATTAAATGTTAGGTCTTTCAAAGCAATGTTCGTAGACACAATGTAACTTTTTGAAATAAAAAGATATTGAAAGATATTGATTTAAGAGAGTTGACTAGGCGCAAAAAAAAACATTGCCACGATCGATAATTAAATCGGATCATTTGGGAACAATTTATAATTGTTTATGTAGTTTGGTGTGCGATCAGGCGCTATATTCTTTATCCTTCAATCAAGACTTAACGTTAAACTCGGTATCGTATTGTGTCATTCAAAAACAGTGATCATATCTTTTTTTCCTTTTCATCCAGTACACAACTTAATTAACCCATAATGCGGCGTCTCATCAGGGTCTGCGCTGTTTGATCAAAGGAATTTCTGTAAGAAATATTCTAAATATAGAAATAAATATACTAGACTTCCCTAATTTTGGAAATAAATTGATCCAATTTAGAAGAATGGGAGAGTCCACTAGGCATAAATGGGTTAAAAAAAACTTATTATGTTTGTCGTTAACATTAATACTAAAATACTTCGAGCGTGTTAATTGCTTATATAATTTTGGTTATACTTACCAATCGCACATAATCGGATTGGTTAAATGATCCCGTCATAAAGAAATGACGTTACATGAAGGTGTTCAATGTACAGAAGATTTGTTTTGTTTAACGTAAGTTGAAAAACAAACTGACATGTGTCAACAGTATCCCACTTATTTTGAAAAATAATGACTTGTATCGAGGATTTCGGTAATTCTACATTCGCCCACCGAGTACCGAAATCGTGCAAAAAATGATACTAATGTTAATTATGAAACACTGAATTACATGACCAGGGTGTATAGACTATATATGTGTACACATTTTACTTAGATGTGCAACGATGTCTTTCTCTTAGTGATTATTAACCATTGCAAAGATAAAGGCGTGTTAATAACTCACACAACACACATCGGAACAAAAACAACGCACGTGAAGCATTTATTTTGAGTTAATTTTTTCGATAGCACGGAATGTGCAAAATCTATTTGGAATTACAATACCTGTGTGAATAGAACATTTATTAGGCGTGTGATTTAGTAAAATAGTTCATTTCTGATCATATTTCAACACATGTGCTATATCTGTTTGAACTTGATTTTTTCGATAGTTCAGATTGTGCAATATCTATTTTGAATTAATTACATGACAATGATGTATGGGCTATATTCATGTGAATAAATTCTACTAAGATATGCAACGTTGTCTTTCTTTGAGGGAGAATCAACCTTTGCCAAGTTCAAGTGTGTGAAGGAGCTATACGATGCACTTCAGAGCAGAAACAACACATGTCCCATGTAAATTTGGAGATATATTTGCCGAAACAATGAATCGTGCAATATCTGTTTGGAAATAATTGACCAGGGTTTATGGCAATATATGTGTATAAATTATACTCAAACGCGCAACGTTGTCTGTCCCCGAGCGGGTATCGATTATTAACCATTGTAAAGTTAAAGGCGTGTTAATAACTCATACAACACACCTCGGATCAAAAACAACGCACGTGTAGCATCTATTTGGAGTTATATTTTTCGATAGCGCGCAATGTGCAATATCTAGTTGGAATTACATGACCAGGGTGTAAAGACTATATATGTGTACACATTTTGCTTAGATGTGCACTCTTGACAGCATGTTGCCTCTTAGCGGGGATTTCGGTAATTCTTCTGATAAGGTTTGATGTTTTGCTATGAATATAGCGGTTGATATTGTAAGTTGTTTTATATAGTTCAATTGAATGTCTATTGTTTTGTTTCAAATAGGCATCATATGGTGAGGCTGACAATTTCGGCCAATATATCTCCAAATAGACATGGCACATGTGTTGTTTCTGCTCTGAAGTGCATCGTATAGCTCCTTCACACACCTTAAACTTGGCAAAGGTTGATTCTCGCTCAAAGAAAGACAACGTTGCATATCTTAGTAGAATGTATTCACATATATATATCCCATACATTCTTGTCATGTTATTAATTCAAAACAGATATTGCACATTCTGTACTATCGAAAAAATCAAGTCCAAACAGATATAGCACATGTGTTGTTTATGATCAAAAATGAACTATTTTACTTAATCACACGCCTAATATATGTTCTATACATCCTGATCATGTAATTGCAAATAGATTTTGCACATTCCGTACTATCGAAAAATATAACTCCAAATAGATGCTACACAAGCATTGTTTTTGCTCCGAGGTGTGTTGTATGAGTTATTAACACGCCTTTAACTTTGCAATGGTTAATAATCGCTAAGAGAAAGACATCGTTGCACATCTAGGCAAAATATTTACCCATATATAGTCTATACACCCTGACCATGTAATTCCAACTCGATATTGAACATTACGCGCTATCGAAAAATATAACACCAAATAGAGGTTGCGCATATTCTGTTAATGCCCCGTAGTGTATTGTTGCACTCATTCACATGTGTACACATATATAGCCTTCCCCCCCCCCGTCATGTAAATCCAAGTAGATATTGCACATATTTGATTAATGCTCCGTAGTGTATCGTTGCTCTCATTCACATGCCTTAGACTTGACAACGGGTGATACTCGCTCGGAAAAAGACAACGTTTCAACGTCTGAGTATAATTTATACACATATATTTTATATTTTTACAAATCCGCTAACGGAAATCATATCCTACTGCTAACGTTAACCGGTAATTATCCGTTCATAGACCGTTTGCACCCGTGGCCTTCTAGACTCGTGCTTAAAGCTAACGCAAGATAGTTCCCATAATAGATTTAAAACTTGATATTGAAATTTTTAAACGCATACATATGGTAACTGATTTTATGAAAATATCCTATGCCTAATAATAATCCTTCATCCGTATATATATATCAGTAAAATATCTTTGTAATTTTTTTTTACTGTATCAATCCTCATTTGATAGATGTGTAATATCTATTTGGTATCTGTTATTTGTGTAGTATCTATCTGGAATACAGCGTCGCCCGAACGGACCCGGAATCCGTAAAAATCAACATGGCTGACAAACAATACTTTCACAACAGCACGAGTTAAACTTTAAATGGAGAAATCTGTGGATTAAGACAGTTTTAACTGGTAACATTTACCAAGAGTGTGAAAAGTAGCGCTCTTAATTGATTTGCATAGGTACATTTATAAATTACTGACGGAAAACGTTATCCTTTTACTGACAAATGTCTGAATTGCCAACAAGAAGTGACTATTAGCAATTGTAAACAAAGGAAAAACTGCACAACATTGATTCTAGCCTGTATATGTAATTCTATTGACTGGTCATTTAATTTAACTGGTCAGCAATAATTATTATGTGGTCAAGCTAGACTGGACAACAATTTGGGAGGGAAACAGTGAGTTATACGTCAAGACATTGGGGTAAGAAACTTACACAATTCATAATATTAAATAGTTTACACTGTTCAACTAGAATGAGTGTCACTGGGTTAATAATTTTAAAGATCTTATTTGAATGCCCCGGTCCCTGTACTGTGGCCTGTGTTTATGGTAGCCTACACCACAGACGGATTGAAGAAGAAACGAAGATCAATGTGTATGTATGGCAAATGGGCTATAGCCATAGCAGAAAAGTTACTGTTTATGGAAGAACTGTGTTTCTGGAATGTATATGAGGGTTTGTGTGATCCTATTGACCATCACTATTGTGGCGTTGGATCGACGTTGATGCAATACTGACCAGAAAACGTTCACGATGTATGTGGTTTTACTGGGCCTTCATGTCAAGTAGGCAATTTGACGGATTTTTTGGAGAGTTGCTAGTCTTCTTGGTTGCTACTTCGACATGGAGGTCCAATGACAGTTCTGAGTTGAATCGTGTAGGCAATGAGGAGGAATGTCTACGGCAGATGCAGATCACTTTGCTTTTACTGAGGTTGAATGACATCATAAATTTGCTTACACCAGAACATTTTCCAGATCCTGTTTGTAATTAGCAGAGTTGTTAACGGATTCCCGGTAAATCAGACTGTCATCAGCATAAAGGCGGCTTTGTGGGTCTTTCATATATTGACCCTGATGCTATAGTCATTTTATGAAACGACATCAAACGCATTGGTGATATCGACAAGGATCGCGCCGACATTATTTCTATCGTCAACTGATCTTGAAGTTTAAGAAGGAGCTAGCGTACCTGTTGATCGAAAATAAGTTTGTTGCAGTCAAGATGTTTCATTATATTGCTATGCAGGATGTGTTATAGAATTGTGATGCACACTGAGGCGTTCGCGTTCTTTTAGTCGGATGGGGTGTTACCTCATTGCTGTAGTGCGTAGAAGAGAGGACTCGCCACTGGAGTTATGCCTTCAGGTTATAATAGATCTTCTTCACTGGATTCGCTCACACCGTGAATTGGGGAAACTCGCGATATCTGTTTCCATCCATGGTTGATCTCCGCTTTCTTTTTTTTTTTGATCGGCCACTATCTCCTCCTACACTATTAGCACTAGTTTATTTTATAATTGCAGTAAAAACACACACACACACACAAAAGAAAAAGTAATAAGTATTTTAACCCAAACATAACGAAATGAATACTGTAATCGATCAGTAGGCCTATGTCATGTGTTCTTATGACGGAAAGGAACAACTATGCTCGGAACCAGTCTGCTCGGAGGTTTGCTCAATCTTTGTTACTAGAGTGTAACCAAATAGCTATTAATACAACTTTTAATATTTTCAAAAATGGATGATCTCCCCTTGCAGCGCCCTACGATGACGTCATTATTTTCTCTATTGACAGCCATATTGACAAATAAGACGAACTACGATTTTAGATTGTCATCTTTTAAAAAGGTATACTCATTGAATATTGTGTTTGTTTCGCTCAGAAAAGCAATAATTCCAATTGAATGCTTTGTCATCGAGTGTGTTGACTTGTTATTCTCGATCTGAAAAGTTGAATAATGACAGGAAAGTCAGTTGTACACGGAAGCTTCGGATGTTGATACAGTTCAATTAGTCATGTGACTTTTTGATACTCTTTCACGTTCGGCTTTGTATAATAGAAATCGTAGGTGAGGTTCTATTCCGCTGGCCCTCAAACCGGTTTAAACCCCCAATGCTTTGCATTGACCAATCCAAGGTGTTGAACCCAATTTTATTAATTTTATCTTTTTAGTTGGTGTTCTCACGGACTCTAGATTACACGGATAAGAAACGGGACCGTTACGCCAAATATCTTGTTGCGGCTAAACCACGTGACCGTGTCGTAACTATCGATCTTTTATCGAAGCGCCGAGGTTATACATTTGATGTACCCACTCACGTCTTTTGTTAAATTATAGTTTCATTTCTCGGCCGATTTTGACAAAATATATATCATTAGAAAGCTTACGTAACGTAGTTTTCAGATATATAAATATATATTAAGTTTTTCTTCTGATTTCGGCAGCCCGGCGAGTTATAACTTTAACTTTTGCAAATATCATACCGTTTTGGAGTTTTATAATCTAGATTTACGGTTGACATGTTCGTACTTTATACCGATTTGTAGCGTTTATATTTGGAGTTCAGTTTTAAAAATAACATCTTGCTTAGGAGAATAGAATTCTGTATATGATAGAAAAAAAAATTGTTTAAAAATGAAAGCAAGTAAGGAATGAAGGCGGAAGAAAGTAGCGCGCGGTCCTAACGAACCGAACTGATGCTACGGTCTTGGCGATTATGCTTTTGTTTAGATACCGGCCATTGAATTTCCTTTGCCATGATTATTATATTT